>LPNX011011084.1:191624-300331 GCA_001517045.1 Pseudotsuga menziesii
ATCCATTAGAGGAAATTTGGGGTCTAAAATGGGCCTTATAAGAAAACGTGCCAAAATAAGTTTTTATGAGTTGGAATTCAAGAACCAATAGAATTTCAATAAAATAAGTCAACCATAATGGTTGAATTGACATATTTGTCATTAAAAAGAAACTACTTTTTTGTTCGTATTTTCGACATATCTTATTGTGTTTTTACTCAAATTTCGATCGGGAGAGCTCATAGGATGCAGAATTTGATTCCACATCCAACGAGTACCCACACTGCATACTTTTGACAGACCTTGCTACCCCAAAAACAAGAAATACCTGAAAAAATGTGATGATGATGTCATCATCATGTTTTTTCAGGTATTTCTTATTTTTTGGGTAGTGGGGTCTGTCAAAAGTATGCAGTGTGGGTACTCGTTGGATGCGGAATCAAATTCCGCATCCAACGAGCTCTTCCGTTTGAAATTTGAGTAAAAACACAAGGAGATATGTCGAAAATACGAACACAAAAAGTAGTTTTTTTCTTTCTTCCTCCAAAATTAATCAATATTATTTTATTCTTTTAACTATTATTTTATTATTTCAACTATTATTTTATTATTTTCCTTAGGAGGCCCATTTTAGACCCCAAAATTCCTCTAATGCTTCCTATTGGAATTACGGGATCAAGTCAATGATCCTTCCTTTTGGAATTACGGGATTTAGGTCTTTACAGAGTTACTAACGATCCTTCCTTTCAGAATTACGGGATCAACACAGATGTGGAACTTATACAATCCTTCCTCTAGGAATTACAGGATCAACACACGTTCTCGAGTATCGAAGTCACCGGATCCATTCTGAACTAAAGTTCAAGGATGATACAATCCTACCACCTTCTCGATGACTGAATTTCACCGGATCCGTTCTAAACCGAAGTCCAAGGATGATACAATCCTACCACCTTCTTGATGACCAAAGTTCACCGGATCCGTTCTGAACTGAAGTCCAAGGATGATAAAATCCTACCACCTTCTCGATGACCGAAGTTCACCGGATCCATTCTGAACCGAAGTTCAAGGATGATACAATCCTACCACATTCTCGATGACCGAAGTTACACCAGATCTGTTCTGAACCGAAGTTCAAGGATGATACAATCCTACCACATTCTCGATGACCGAAGTCACCGAATCACTTCTGGACATATGTCCCCGGATGATACAATCCCTCTTCATTCTCGAAGACCAAGGTCTCTGGGTCACTTTTGGACATATGTCCCAGGATGATACAATCCCTCTTCATTCTCAAAGACCGAGGTCTCCGGATCACTTTAGGGCAAGTGCCCAGGGATGATACAATCCCACTACAACATCACTACTCCCCCTTTTGTGGAAGGTCTTTTTGAACCACACCAAGCTTGTCTCGAAAGTGTTCGAACTTTAATTGAGACAGAGGCTTTGTCAGCGCATCATCATCTAAACCATCTTCATCTACATCTTCAGTATGTGAATACTGAACTATCACCATCTGTATCTCCAGTATGTGAGTACTGAAAGCATCATCAGGTCACCATCATCTGCATCTACAGTATGTAAATATTGAAACATCATCTATATCTCCAGTATGGGAATACTGAAATCATCATCATCTCTATATTCAGTATAGAAATACCTGAATCACCATCATCTGTATCTACAGTATGTAAATACTGAAACATCATCATCTGCATCTTTATCTTGAATGTAGAAATATCGGATTTCTATGTGTTACGACGGAACACAGGGTTCTCTGTTATCACAACTCTCGTTATCACATAGAATCAATGTAGTATCCATCTTCAGTTCAAAGAGACCTGATATCAGCTTCCAAAGCCATATGGCTTCACAACTTAGTAGAGCAATCTGCCATGTATTTTTCTTCAGCCATGCTACGAGAAACACTGGACTGTTTCCCCAAACAAAAGAATCTACCTAATGTGCTTTTCCTTTCTGAGATACTTCCATCCCAATTTGCATCTGTGTAGCCATACAATCTATACTCATGGCTACCATCATAATATAAACCAAAGTCTATAGTCCCTTTCAGATATCTCATCACATGCTTTGCAATTACTAGGTGAACCCGTCTTGGTTGAACAAGATATTGACTTAAGGTGTTCACAACAAAACAAATGTCTGGTATAGTATTTATTAAGTACATCAATGACCCAATGATCTGTCTGTAATGAGTCATATCCACTAAATCTGATGAGTTATCAGCTAACAGCTTCAGGTTGGAATCCATGGGTGTGGCCATGACTTTGCATTCCAACATATTGAATCTCTTCAATATATCTACCGCATACTTTCCTTGGTTGAGAAATATTTCTTCTGAACTTTTCCATACTTCCATACCTAGGAAATAATGCATTAACCCAAGGTCTTTCATCTCCAATTCTTCTGCTAGTTTCTTCTTGCTTTCCATGATCTATTTCTCATTTCCTGTCAAGGATAAGTCATCCACATATAATAACAGGATGACAAGTTCATCTTCTACAACCTTGAGATAAAGGTTAGGATCAGCTTTATTCTTGGTAAATCCCATGCTCGACAAGAAACTATCTATTCTTCCATACCAAGCTCTGGGAGCTTGCTTCAGGCCATAGAGGGACTTCTTCAACTTGCATACGTGATTCCATCTGGCTTCAACTTCAAATACTCGTGACTATTCGATGTAAAACTATTTCTCAATCATACCATTAAGGAAGGCTTGTCCTTACTTCACCATGGAAGAAACTACCATGATAGTTCTGAAGGAAGTGTACCTTACTTCCTAGAGTAAGTGTCTCTTTAGAATTAATTCCCTTTTTCTAAAAGAAACCTCTGGCCACAAATCTGTCTTTATACTTCTCGATACTTCCGTCACCCCGGTTTTGACCTCGTTTGCATGAAGTATATATTGTAATTAATCATGGTGAGGAGCTCAAGACAAAAGCCCCACCATTGATTTGGTTATGTGTGTGTTTCGGCAATGGGGATAGTTGCCGATGGTTTATCATGCCATTTGGCACATTATAATTCGGCATCATGTAAATACACACATCAATTAAAACTAAAACCACAACCAGCTACGGTAGTGCAACGTTGAATGAAAAGGGCATGGTTCCAAAGGATAAGGGGTGGGGGATGTCAAACCTTGGTTTATGGGGGAAAAACCCATGTGTTGCCACCTTGTTTGTTTTGCCAAATTTCTTGTTTCACTAACCTCTTCAATGACTTGGTTTGGTTGTTGGGGGCAGTTATGGCTGGTGGTTGAGGCAGTTATGGTGGTGGGTGTGGCAGGCTGTCAGCCTTTTCCCACGCGCCCAATCCACCCATGAATGCATTCAATTCCTCCATCTTCTCCATGACGCCATTCTCCCCTAGCCTGTTCACTCTCACACGGAGGTCGGTTCTATTCTCCTCACGCACCAGTCGAGGGATCTCTTTGTTGTTCATGAGCTATTATTCCCATATTTTGTTGGCCGCATCCTTTATCCTCATGCACAGGAGTTCTGCGTTAGTTTTCCTCGCGCAGGGAGCGGGTGAAATCATGGCTGTCACTCAGGATTTCGAGTGCAGGAGCCGTTCACGCTTTGGGCTATGTGCCTGTGTGTTTCACACCAATTCGGTGGTAAGTATATGTTCCCCAGGTCGATTGTGGTTGTGTATGCTGTTAACGGCAGTCTGCGGTTGTGTTCTCCTCCTGTCCATGCCAAGAGTCTGTTTCTCTCCATTATCGAACTATGTAGTTTTCCACTATTTCATTGTGGAACGGGGGCTGTCATCTTCCCCACATTTCGTTGGATGAGTTTCCCTGCTGTTTGGGGACTGTGTATAGCTGCCATCGTTTGCACAGTGAGTTGTGGCTGTTGATTGCCACAGGCATCAGCTGAGTCTTCCATGGCTATGCCGGGAGTTCTGTTTCTTTCCACTATGGGATGTGGATTGTTGCCATCGTTTTCATTGTGAGTTTAGGCTGCTGAAGGACCCTGGTTTGGGTCGCAGCTGAGTTGTTTTGGCCATGATAGGGCCAAGAACAACTCCGTGTTGCCTTGTGGGTTTGAGCTGTGCTCATCGTTTGTTGGGATTATCCCTGGTCATCTTTGCTTCTTCACAGGGCTGTGAAGGGTTGTTTTGCTGCTGGTATGTACTGGTTGTCCTTTGGACTATACTGGCTTGGCTGATTTGTTGATGGCCTGGTGAACCCAGCTGTGTTGGTTTGCTGATTGTGTCCCTTGGCTATGTGTAAGCCTGCATTGACCCTTATCCTTGGAGGAATCATGCCCAGCTCGGGGGTGGCAGTGTTGCTGAGAAATTGATGAGCACGCTGGCCTATGGTTGGGTGGAACATTGCAGCGACGTAGCTGGTTGCGGGGTAAATTCTTCATCAAAAGATAAGTGCCGTGGTTACTTCATCCTACAATTATATTGATGTCAAATGAATTGTAATGAACATGTTGAATGATGGAATTGTATGTGTGTTTGCTTCCGCTGTATGTTCATGTTTTATGCATCTTCATATGATGGATCATGCATCCTGCTATATATGTTTAAGCAATTTAATATCAGCATTTAACCCTTGTTCATGATTCATGGGGCTGTTGCTCATGTTGGTGTGTTGGTTGTGTCCTCTTCGCCGGTTTAAGGGATGGGGACATGATATGCATGCTCTATTTTGTATATCCATTTGGAGGACACAATACTCTTTCCTTCTGGTTTGGGAACTATATCCCATACATCATTCTAGTTCATCTTGTCAGATCATCAACATATCCTAGTCTTCTGCATTTAACTTTGAAGGTTGGAACCCACTTTACTCTTGGTAAAGTATCAATCCATCAAGAAGCTGTCCATCATGTTGTACCATGTCGAAATTAGATATCTTCTATAGTCACTCCCCCTGAAGTGGAGTATTATCTTCCTTCTTCATTCTGTACAGGTGGTCCTATGCTTGATATATACTAGTCAATAGAGTATGTCATGTCATAGTCTATTCTTTTTTAGGAAAATCACGAACCTTTCTTTGTACACTTGTTCTTGTAGATCCATATGGAGGATACTATGTACTTCCCTTTATGTCTCGAAATCATATCGTATACATCATTCCCCATGATCAACTGTTATTCTTTAATCATAGTTTCTTATATAGCATTATTTTCTTCATCTTGAGTTATATCTCATACCCATGGTGGTCTTCATCCTTTGAGGTGGATCTAGCGCTCTCTGAAGCTCTTTCTTCCATCATGGTGTCTCTGACCCTGGGAGTTTCAAATTCATGTTTATTGGAGTGAATTTTGAATTGTCATCACTTGTTCTTCGGAACAAGTCTCATCCTTGTTTTCTTGTAGGAGGTTGTTCAGGAATTTTCCTACAATTCAAATGCACCAGTTGCATGGTTAGAAATATTTCATAAAACATATGCATAATGACAAATTCTTATGCATCATGCAACTATTTAGCCAATACAACATTCATCCATATCTCACGAAAATTTTTCTAGATGCCTTCCATCTCTACCAGGACAACATTGAGATTGTGCACTAATCCAATATGTCAGCAAAGAGGTTTCATTCTAGATAAGTAGCAATGGAGAGTTGTATAGCACCATGAGCTACTTACCCATCACATGCATATTAGCAGTATACAATCATTAATGCAAACAATCTATCATGCATAACACATCAACTGAATATAATCAAATGTATAACAAAACGATATAATTAAATGACAATTGAATACTTATCTTTTGTTTGTTTCGTGGGTAGACTCCTTCTTGATCATTCTGATTCATCATCTTCTTCATTCATGAAATCATCATTTCTTATCCAAATGATAAGATGGATAAGAGGTTCTTTAAGAATTGAGTTCTTCGTATTCCTCATCGCTTGAGGGATCTTCTTTGAGTGGTGAGAGCTTGATCTTCAGTTTGCTCCCATCTTTCTTCTTATCTTCTTATGAGACGAGCTTCTTCTTCTTCCCAATAATTACTTCCTTCTGGCACATATTCCTTAAATGAATGAATTTTATGATCCTGGGAGGCCATTCAAGGTGGCTATCACCACTTTTTCATTCTCCACTTCTTCTTCTACCTCTTCAAGTTGTTCTGCATTTTTGATCTTCAACTGTTTTCTCAAAGCCATCTTCTGATTTATGTTCTTATCTTCAAATAGCTTGATCAACGAATCAAACATCTTTGGTGTCTTTAGGGAAGGTGACTTGTGGTACAGGTTGATCTGTGATTGAATCAACAATGATCTTCTTGGCCTTGATCAAGTTCTTCTTGTGTGAGGCTTTGAGCCTCATCTCCTTCTGGAACTAGAACATCTCAATTTGATGAAGGTGTCCAATTGATTTTCTTCAGAGAGATCAAATACTTCCATGCTTGGAAGTTTTCAACTTCACCAAGCTTATCATCAAGCTGATGTGATAGATCACTTTGAAATGAGAACTTCAAATGCAAATAGCAAAAGATTAGATCTTACCAATTTGAGGTGTCCGTCCTGCTTTCGGAGCTTGCTGATCTAGGGTTTGTTAGAGAAACCCTAATTTTTAAAACTTGGAATATTTCAGATATGATTGGATAGAAATATAGATCTCTTCAAATGGAGCTGTCTAATGTACCCCTTTTCTAAAAACAGTGGAGGGAAGCTCCCGGAACATGAAGCCCTAGTTTTCCAATTTCTTCTGTAGAAATGCCTGTCACTGTTTCTGTGATATATCCGACATTAATACTCCTCTATGTCTGAAATTTCTCACTTATGTAACTTCACATGTCCCTGATTCAACACCACAATTTTCATCTGATGATCCGTAGGACCAAAACTTTAGTGCATTAAAATTTTGTTGTAAAAGAATGCATGCAATAGGTTTACTTAAAGGAACAACATTAACAGAAATTAAATGCTCAGAACAGGAATGAAAAATAAGACTGATAAATAGATGCCAAGCAGAAAACACAGAACCAGAGTCACCAACAGAAATTGATAATGGAGTTCACCCCCTCCACTGGGCTATGTCTTCGGGTCCCTCTCCAATGGGAACCGATCCAATTAATTTAAAATGGTACAAATGGTTCTGGATTAATCACAGAAACTGGACATTAACAGTAAAGTCTTCAAGACCTCCTCTCTGAAAGTTACAAAACTGGACTTCAACAGACAAAAGAAGCCAAGTTATAACTGAGAATAGTCGACTTCAACAGCATGTGCATAGTTTTACAGCAAACTCTCCAAGCCTGCATTCTCAACGAACTGAGTCCCCTATTTAAGCCTCATTTTTGCCGTTACAAATGAGCCGAAGCGTAAAAAAGAATGTGACTGTTCACATCCCCTGCCAAATTCCAACTCATCATCATAAAAGGCTGTTCATCTCCTTAACTGAACCAAAGAACCAAAAGAAAACGTTACCAATGCGTCGGTTCCATTCCCTGAGATGTTGCATCCAAAATGTGTACCAACTGCAAAAACCATGATGGAAAATGCCCGTGCGAACACATGCTGAGTATTTGAATCGAAATTTTTAGTTATCCGGGCTTCCACCGTTGCAGAAGAGTGATACGAACGGGCTCCAATATTTTTCCTCCGATGATCTCTGTCTCAATCGGCTGTCGGCTGGTTTTCGAGTTGGAACGCATGTTACTTTGGTATCCACAGTTGCGAACGGTCAGATGGTAAAGTCTCTCGATTCGAATTTTCAAACCGTAAGTCTTGGGCTTCTGCCGTTGCAGAAGGGAAAATTCTTTTATCTATCCACCGTTGCGGCTCCCGAATCGCTCCGACTTTCGATCCATCCGAACGTCTGTTAAGCTTCCGCCGTTGCGGCTCCCGAATCGCTCCGAATTTCGATCCGTCTGAACGTACACTAAGCTTCCATCGTTGCAAAAGGGAAAAGGCTTGTGAGCCCCGCCATTGCGGAAGGGAAAAGGCTTCGGAGCCCCAACGCTTATATTTTTGTTTCCCCGCGGATAGGCTAGTAGTTTGATCGCCCGCCGTTGCGGAAGAAGATACTCTTACGACCTCCGATGTTGTGGAAGGAGATCTCTTCCGACCTCCGATCTGTGAGGCTTCTTGGAGTATCTGCCATTCCGATTTTCTTCACGCGCGGCTTCTATGAACCATCTACCATATTGGATCTTTATAGAGGAATAATCCGTCGGATCAATACTCCCCATTGGAGAGCTTTTGGACCAGCAAAAGCCTGAATTATTCTGCAAGTAAGTGAGGGTAAAGTTCCCTCACTTTCCCAATCTCCATCCATCTTGCTTTGCTAGGATGAATTCCTTTTAGCCCCACTCGAAGGTACTCAACATTCCCCCTTTGTGAAGTCCTTATATTTCTGTCAAGAATGACATCATCCTGCAACTCTCTCATATATTCAGGTGCCAAATCATCAACTGAAGGAATCTGTACGTTAATTTCCTCATCCATGATCATAGGAGGCTCATACAATTTAAGATTCTCAACATTGATAACTGAATAAATTTGCATGTATGGAGGTAAATTCAAGCGAAAAGCATTAGTACCGATATTTTCCAAGATCTCAAAAGGACCATACCTGATAGGTTTAAGCTTTTTACCTTCACCTTTCATCCTTTATTTGGTGATGTGTAACCAAACTTGGTCACCAACCTAAAATTGATGATCAATTCGATGCTTATCATGCCTGGCCTTGTACTTTGACTGGCTCTTCTCCAACTGTTCTTGAACTGCCTGCTGCACTGCTTGGATTCTCTGAATGAACTTCAAAGCTTTATCTATATCATGATGTCCATCCATTGCATCTTTTCCAAAAGAGAAGTCCATCGGTGTTTTTGGCAGATAACCAAAACAAGTTTCAAAAGGAGATCTTTTCGTGGAAGAATGAACTGCATGATTGTAAGCATGCTATATATACTGCAACTGCGCATCCCAAAGTTTAGGATGCTTACTACAATATCCTCTGAGTAGCTAAACCACTGTTCTGTTTACTACCTCAGTTTTCCCATCGGTTTGTGGATGAAAAGCTATACTTTTCTTTAGTTTGGTATCCATAAGCTCCCATAAAGTTGACCAAAATTTTCCCAAGAACCGAGAATCTCGATCAAATATAATAGACATGGGCAGCCCAAAATGTACCCAAAAGAATAAAAGAGCTGTTTGTTTAGCAGTGATCTGCTTGTTACATGGCATTAAGATACACATTTTTCTGAACCTATCCACAACAACATATAGGTAATCATGCCCTTTTCTAGACATAGGTAGTCCTCCTACAAAGTCCATAGAAATGCTTTCCCAAGGAAGAGAAGAAACTGGAAGTGGAGTGTACAAACCCAATTTCCTATTGCTAGGCTTACTTGTTGCACACATAACACAACCTCTTATATATTTAGCTACAATTTCTTGCATTTGAGGCCAATAACAATGATTCTGCAATACAGACAACGTTTTACTTACACCAAAATGTCCTGCAATCAATGAACTATGTGCTTCTCGAACCACATGCACTCTCTCTTTTTCTGGAATACAAAGTTTACCAAGATGATACAAGAGTTTATTATGCACATAATAGTTCTCTTCCTGTTTACCATGTATTAGTGATGCATATACTTTCTTAAAATCTTTATCTTCTGCATACTGTTCAATATAACTTTCATGTGTTAATGAACTGTTCTGAAGAATGATTGAAGCATTTGTAGGTGGCCTTGATAACATGTCTGCTACTTTATTATGAATTCCCTTTTTGTACTTAATTACGAGATGAAATTGTTGTAAGAACCCAATCCATCTTAAATGCCTACTTTGTTGTATTTTAGTTTGAGATTGTAAATATTGAAGTGGCTGATGATCAATATGTATGGCTGTCTCTTTTCCCATGATATAATGTTTCCACTTCTTCACACTCTGTACTAAAGCATACAATTCTTTGTCATAGGTCGGATAGTTACTTACCGCAGTAGAGAATGTTTCTGAATGGTAATAGACTGGCTTCCTTCCTTGCATCAAAACTGCTCCCATGGCAAACCCACTAGCATCGGTTTCGATCTCAAATGGCTGCTACAAATCTGGCAATGTCAGAACTAGTGCGGTGCTAATTCTTTCCTTCAAAGTTTCAAAGGTTCTCTGATGCTTGCCTCCCCACTGGAAAATTTCTTTAATGCTTGTCAACGCATGTAATGGAGCAGCAATGGAAGAAAACCCAGAAATGAATTTCCTCCAATACTGAACCGCACCCAGAAAACTTCTGATTTCAGTCACGGTGTTAGGCCGTGGCCAGTTTACAATGACAGCAACCTTGGCTGGGTCCACTCGCAGGTGGCCTCCACCAATAATATGGCCTAGATATACTAAAGAAGTTTTAGCAAATTCACATTTAGACATTTTTACATAAAGCTTTTCCTTTCTCAGTATATCTAAAATATTTTTCACATGTACAACATGCTCTTCCCAGGTGTTGCTAAACACAAGGATAACATCTAGATATACAATTACAAAATCATCAATGAATGAACGAAAGACATCATTCATGACCCGCATGAAAGTAGCAGGTGCGTTACAGAGCCCAAAAGGCATCACAAGCCATTCATACAAACCTTGTTTCGTTTTAAAAGCTGTTTTCCAAGCATCATGCTCAGCAACACGGATTTGATGATACCCACTACGTAGATCCAATTTTGTAAAATAAGTTGCATGTTTCAACTGATCAAGCAAATCATCAATATGAGGAAGAGGATACCTATTTTTAATGGTGATTTTGTTAAGGGACCTATAGTCAATGCACATTCTCCAAGACCCATCCTTCTTCGGAACCAAGACTATAGGAGAGCCACAAGGAGAAGTGCTGGGTTGGATGACCCCCTTCTCAATCAGCTCCTGAACCTGCTTCTTGATCTCCTCATTCTGCATTATAGACATCCGGTACATGGCTATGTTTGGGAGTGGCACATCCTACTGTAAATGTATCTCATGCTGAATCTCTCTCTTCGGTGGTAACCCCTTCGGATCTTGAAACAAATCATCATACTCATAAATGATGTCAATCAGTTTAGATTTATGCTTAGGGTCACATTCTTCAAAATATTTAGAGACTTCATCATTTTTCATCTTAACCATCATCAACACAAAGTTCTTACTAGCATTTACCAACCTCTTCATTTGTCCTGCAGAGACTATTGCTAGATTGGTTTTTATCTTATGTGCTCGTACAATATATTCCATACCTTCTTTAAAAATATGATACTTAATCTGCTCTCTATAAAAGACTGCTTTCCAGTCAAACAAATATGGACTCCCAAGTACAATTCCACAAATGTCAAGTGGCACTACATCCAATTCTACCTCATCCCTAAACTTTTCAGTAATTGCAAATTTTAATACACATTTCCTTGTAACTTGCAATCGGGTATCATTAGTAACCCAACCTAGAGGATAGGGATTTTCATGAGGCACAGTAACTAAATGCAATTTCTTAACCACTTCTTCTGATATCAGATTTACTTGTGAACCACTATCAAACAATTTATCAATCTTTGTGTGATTTGCAATGACACGAAACATGAAACAGTGCACTTCTATCTTTATCATTTTGCTTAGAAGTAGATGGCAGACTTGTACTTGCACTAGAACTTGATTGTGCATCAATGGGAAGTGAGATACTTTTATCCTTACCTTGGATTCCGACAGCTGTAACCTTTGTTTCATCACCTGAGTCGGATCCCAAGTCTTGAATAACTGCTGCAGTAGCTTTTTCTTTTCCTTTGTATTTGTTTCCTCCATACTTCTTTGGCCTTAACTCCGGATGAAGTTTCCAACACTTGGAGACATCATGTCCCTTTTGACAATGCGAACACGTAGGATTTTCACCCTCTTTCTTAGCAGTAGCCATCTTCTTTTTCCCCTTATCTTTACCTTTTGATTTGCTGTCAAATTTAAATGACTTCTTCACAAAAGTATCATTAGCATGCTTACCCCTGGCTTCTAAATGGGTAGCTTCAACACATACATCATCCAAATTACTGGGATTAAACATCAACAAGGTATGTTTCAAATAAGAATGCATGCCACCAATGTACTTAAGAAGAGTTTCCTGTGTATCTAATGAAACATTCAATGCAATAGCCCTCTTTCATAATTCATGAGTATAATCTTGAATGCTTTGTCCTTTAGCTTGTCTAAACATTTGCCAATTCATGGTTAATTGCTGCATGTGACCTAAAGGATAAAATTGCTTCCTTAATACTTCAATGAATTCATTCCAAACTGAAATAATTTTACCATTCCTTCGAAGATCATGTTGAATATTTCTCTGCCACTAAGTACGAGCCATTCCACTCATCCTCAAAGTGGCCAATTGAATCCTGGAAGGGTCATCATTAATGCCCTGCACCCTGCAATATACTTCAAGCTGCTTGATCCAATTGTCTAATTTTTCAGCATCTACATCTCCATTATAAATAGGTAATTCAAATTTTACATCCAATTTGAAATAAGGCATATTAGGACTTGCATTATTTGAATGAGAAGTATGAGAAGAAGTAAAAGTCTGATTAGTGTCAGGAGGATCACCATCACCTCCTACTCCTTTACCCTTTTCTTCCGACTTCACTTCTGCGTCTCTGGATGAAGATCCTTCTTCTTTCTTCTTCCTTTCTGCTCGCTCATCGAGTAGAATTTCCATCATGGCTTTCATGCTCATAAAATCCTCCAGAAACTCGGTTTCAGAAATAACAAGTTTTTCCCGTTCGGTATGTCCTCCTCCTTCCCCTCATGGAGAAGACATGGTTCTTGAGAATGTTCTCCTGGAGCCAATCTCAGGGTCTCCTTCAACTAATTCTCCTTCACCACGCTTTAACCTGGACCTAGTAAGCATTCACAAACTTGCACAACAGTCAACCTACTCTGATACCATAATATGATCCGTAGGATCTCAACTTTAGTGCATTAAAATTTTGTTGTAAAAGAATGCGTGCAACAGGTTTACTTAAAGGAATAGCATTAACAGAAATTAAATGCTCAAAACAGGAATGAAAAACAAGACTGATAAATAGATTCCAAGAAGAAAACATAGAACCAGAGTCACCAATAGAAATTGATAAAAGAGTTCACCCCCTCCACTGGGATACATCTCCGGGTCCCTCTCCAATGGGAATCGATCCAATTAATTTAAAATGGTACAAATGGTTCTAGACTAATCACAAAAACTAGACATTAACAGTAAAGTCTTCAAGACCTCCTCTCTGAAAGTTACAAAACTGGACTTCAACAGACAAAAGAAGCCAAGTTATAACTGAGAATAGTCGACTTCAACAGCATGTGTGTAGTTTTACAGCAAACTCTCCAAGCCTGCGTTCTCAACGAACTGAGTCCCCTATTTAAGCCTCATTTTTGCCGTTACAAATGAGCCAAAGCGTCAAAAAGAATGCGACTGTTCACATCGCCTGCCAAATGCCAACTCGTCATCATAATAGGCTGTTCATCTCCTTAACTGAACCAAAGAACCAAAAGAAAATGTTACCAATGCGTCGGTTCCATTCCCTGAGACGTTGCATCTAAACTGTGTACCAACTGCAAAAACCATGATGGAAAATCCCTGCGCGAATGCATGCTGAGTATTTGAATCGGAAGTTTTAGTTATCCGAGCTTCCGCCGTTGCAGAAGAGTGATACACAACAGGCTCCGATAATTTTCCTCCGACGATCTCTGTCTCAATCGGCTGTCGGCTGGCTTTCGAGTTGGAATGCATGTTACTTTGGTCTCCGCAGTTGTGGACAGTCAGACGGTAAACTCTCCCGATTCAACTTTTCAAACCGTAAGTCTTGGGCTTCCACTGTTGCAGAAGGGGAAATTATTTTATCTATCCACCGTTGCAGCTCCCAAATCGCTCCGACTTCCGATCCATCCGAACGTCTGTTAAGCTTCCGCTGTTGCGGCTCCCGAATCGCTCCGACTTTCGATCTGTCCGAACGTCCGCTAAGCTTCCACTGTTGTGGAAGGGAAAAGGCTTGTGAGCCCCACCGTTGCAGAAGGGAAAAGGCTTCGGAGCCCCGATGTTTATATTTTTGTTTCCCCGCGGACAGGCTATTAGTTTGGTCGCCCGCTGTTGCGGAAGAAGATACTCTTCCGACCTCCGATGTCGTGGAAGGAGATCTCTTCCGACCTCCGATCTGCACGGCTTCTTGGAGTATCTGCCATTCTGATTTTCTTCACGCACGGATTCTATGAACCATGTACCATATTGGACCTTTACAGAGGAATAATCTGCTGGATCATCAGAATTGGTTTCACCAATTGGGATTTATGATCCTTTTCCCAAGGTGACCTGTTATAGGACTGTTCAGAACAACAAAGTTGTATGGACTGCCACATGTCACTGTTTCATCTTCGGGTTCTGAAATTAGGACCACAGAAATTAAAGTTTGTGCTCTTTCTGGAACATCTTCACGAATTCAATTTGGACCTCTGTAGCCCAAGCTATAGCAATTATTCCCAGGTGTCCTGTTGAGTGATGAATTCTGGAAGAGGCTGGAACCCTAACTTGGAGGGATAATATCTCCAAGAATATAGTGAATCTGAGGTGAAATGTTGGATATAGTGTACATCAAGAGTTTATCTTTGTCTTGTGCAATTTTCAGCTCCCGAGCCATCGCCAATACCGGAATATAGCGAAAGTACCAAAACTTAGCAGTTTTAGTATTTAGGGTTTTTCTAGCTCGGGGTCAAACTAGGGTTTGACTTTCCCGGAGTTTCACCCAACCAAAAATCTTGATCCAGGTCTCTAAACTTCGATTTTGATGAGAGAAATACTATGCTGGTCTCACTCAAAAATTCCTCTTCTGCAAGAAGCCCTAATTTCCCGCACTGAAAACTGAAAATGCTTGGAATCGAATTCCGCTTTGACAAAAAGATGCGCCCTTCAATGGAGAGTCAGCCTAGCCTTTTTTTGCTGATCGATTGTGGAGAGAGAACCAAAACGTAAGAAGCCATAGCTTCTGTAGATGCAAAATGTCTTTTTTTAGGGTGGCTCTGATACCATGTTAAATTTTCATATGCTTAGCTAAGACATCAGTATTTCATTTCATAACAAAAGCATATAAATAGGATCACTGAAAGATAGACAAGCACAACCATACAAAAGGAACACAAAGATTTATCCTGGGAAAACCATAAAGGGAAAAACCCAGCAAAAGCTTCCTCAATATAGATGCCCCAAAAAGATAAAAGATAAAACCAGCAAGGAGATGAAAGCCTGATCCTCCTCCTTCTCCAGCTACTTCTCTTCTCCACTAATGCACTACACAAGTGAGAGTGTGTGTGTCTCAAATGAGGAACACCACACCTCTATTTATATTCATTCGTTCACTTGAATTAACTCATTCGACATGTAGGATCGAGTTACACATGTAGGCTCAAGTAACCACACTGGGGTGCTAATGACCCACCTTTACAATTAGAGGGGACAACCTCATGACTCTTATTAGTTCTTCCGATTAGAAGCATCGGGGTACAATATAATACAAGTTGTTCTCCCGGTAGGACCATCGGGGACCACAAAATATACATATAGAATATTCTTTGAAGTTACAATATTTCAACAGGGCCTAGCAAAAATGCTTAGCCACCCTTTACATATTGCTTGTCCATACAACCAAGGAAAGAGGAAAAAACTGAAGGGGAAAATCCTCCCTTAAACATGGACATAAACAAATATTTTAGAAATCTTGTTATCAATCATTCTTCACCACATGATCATCAATCCCCAATAGTGATTTGAGATTACTGAAAGTGTTCTCAGAAAACACCTTAGTGATACTTTTGGTCCTTAATAAGAAACAATTTGAGAAACTTCAATTGGCTGAGATGAATCTTTAGGTCCATATATTTCCGAACATTAAGTTGAATGATTGATTCAAAAATGAATAAGATGCGCAATGGAGTAGAGCAATGGTAACATCATGCACAAGCTCCCTGATATAGTGCATATGGATCTCAATGTGTTTGGTTCATTGCATTTGAATGGAATCAATAGATATTTGAATGGTTCTTTGATTTTCACAATATATGACAGTGGAAGTCTCTGATTCAATCCCACACTCTCCAAGTATTCCCTGCATATACAAACATTGAGTAGTTGCATTCACAGCTCATCTATACTCTTCCTCTGTAGATGAGAGTGCAATGGCACTCTGCTTCTTACTTGACTAGCTGATTGGTCCATCTGCAAGCATAAACACAAATCTTGAAGTAGACTTTTGATCAGTGTTATCACCTTCCCAATCAATTTTAGTAAATCCAACTAGCTCTAAGTCATATTTTGCTGCATAGAAAATCCCATGAGTTCTTGTTCCTTGAACAAAGTTTAGGATTCTCTTGGCTGTCCTCAAATGGATTTCATGAGGTTGATCCATGTGTCTAGATTCCACACTAACTGCATAATATATTTCATATTGAGTATGAGTCAGATAAAGCAAACACCCAATCAACTGCCTATACAGTGTATTATTTACCAAAGGAGAAGAACCTGCTTCTTCAAGCTTAACTCCATAAAGGATTGGAGTCTGTCTTGGCTTGCAATCCTTCATGTTGAACTTGTTTATAAGATATGAAACATACTTGGCCCGCTGAAATTTGATTCAATGTGATGATTGAGAAATTTTGAACCCCAAGAATTGACTCAACAATCCCAAATCTTTCATGGAAAAGGCATGGTTCAGTGCATCCTTGAAGGAGGCAATCTCTTTCATGAAACTTCCTGTTAGAAATAACTCCTCCACATACAAAAAAAAATCATTACAAAACCATGTATCAGATTTAAATATACATTCATATCATACTTGCATCGAACAAAGTTCTGTGACAGCAAAACGCCATCAATCTTGGAATACCAAGCCCTTGGGGCTTGCTTCCATACAATGATTTATTTAAATTGCACACCAAATATGGATTAGACACAAAAAATTTAGGTTTCTTCATATAAATATCTTCTTTCATATCTCCATGTATAAAGGCACACTTTACATCCATGTGATGCACCTCCCATTCCCTTAAAGCTGCAATGGCCAAAGCTAGCCTTATGGAGTTCATCTTTGCCACTGGTGCAAAGGTATGATTGTAATCAATACCTTGAACTTGTGAGTATCCTTTAGCTACCAATATGTCCTCATATTTCAAAGGTGAACCATCTGCAGCAAATTTGGTTTTATAAACCCACTTACACTTTACTATCTTTCTCCCTGGGGGGAGATTGACTAGTTCCCACGTGTCATTCTTTTGAAGCGAGTTGTATTCTTTCTTCATGTTTGTTTTCCATATTGGATAATCTGATGCATATTCATATGTATGAGGTTTTGATTCAACTATCAAATATCACTTCTCAGCAAATAATGGATCTTTCAAAGAAAGGGCACTCTCAAATTGAGATCTAGTCCTCCTAGTGTCACTAGGATTCCTAGCTAGTTCCCTAGCTACTTGAATGCTCTTTGCTTCCCATTTTGGTCTTGTAGGACTGTTAGGATATGAATCCTAATTATCATACATATCACAATCAACAAACTAATTAGTCTCTTCACTTACATTTAGTGGTTGTGGTGATGAAGAGGACTCTCCAATTTCTATTCCTGCTAAAGGCTCTTCTTCAAACTGAACACTTCGTTCGATGAAATATTTTTGAGTGCTCAAGTTAATCAGCTTGTACCCTTTGTAATATTCAAAATACCCAAAAAATATTCACTCTTGAATTTGGGGTTGCAAATCCTTCCTCTTTTCAGTTGGAATTCTAGCCCATGCCTTTGAGCCAAAAATCCTGAAATGGGTCACATCTGGCTTGTTTGCACTCCAAGCTTCAAAAGGAGTGATTCCATAAAGTTACTTGTGAGACACCCTATTCTGGATATAGGATGCATAGTTTATTTCTTCAACCCAAAAATTTGTTGGCAAATTTTTTTACTCCATCATGCAAGTTTCCATCTCCTTGAGTGATCTATTCTTCCTCTCCGCAACACCATTTTGATGAGGTGTGTAGGGAATAGAATGTTGCATCTGGATACATTCATCTTCACAATAATGGATGAAATCAGACTTGAAATACTCTCCACCATTATCATATCTGATTATCTTGAGTTTCCTCCCAGACTGATTCTCAACCAAGGCTCGAAAGACCTTGAAGAGGTTAAAAAATTCAGACTTATGCTTTAGGAAGCAAACCCAACAGTACCTGGAAAATTCATCGATGAAGGTTAGGACATACTTGGATTAAATCATGGAAATATGAGGGAATGGAATAGAAATGTCACTATAGTTTAAATCCAAGGGTGCAAAGTTTCTCTCATGACCGACTCTCTCATACTTGTGCTCTGGGTGTTTTCCTAGGATGCAACCTTGGAAAACTCCTTTAGAAAAATTTATCTTTGGTAGCCCTATGACCATGTCTTTATCACTCCAATATGAAAGAGACTTGTAGTTAAGATGGATAAATCTCTCATGCCAAATATTTCTTGCTTCATTAGCATGAGTGAGAAGAGAAGAGGGGTTTGAGAATGGTAGGAAATGGGAAAACTTGTATACCTTGGAATTGTGATCCACAACTCCTTTTTCTATCATCTCTACCATTCGAAATATCTGAGATTTCAGCTTCATTGGGAGAGAAGACAAACTTATTAGGTGACCCAGTGTGGGTCATCTGATACACTGACAAGAGGTTAGCAACAAGACCTAGGACATACAACACATCATTGAAAGAACCATGGTCAAGATGAATCCTACCCTTCCCCATACTATCAGTAACAGAGTCATCTCCCAAAACAATTTTTGGACCTTTCGAATCATCAAGAGAGGAGAAAGTCTCCCTTTTCGAAACCATATTCCTTGAAGCTCCAGAATCAATGATGAAGGTGGATGATTTCGAAGTGTTGGAAACCAAGGCATGCAATCTCTCCTTGTCTTATGAATTTTATCCTCCTTCCCTCTTCTTTGGGAATTTTGGAAGGGAGATGTTGTTCTTCTCTAGGATTTTAGTCAACATGTCAATTTCCTTCTTCATACAAGAGCTCTTAGGATGATAGCCCTTACTACAGTATGCACACTTTCTCATTTCACCTTTGTTCTTCTTCTTCTCGAAGTTCTTCTTGGAGCTTGAGGACTCCTCTTGAGACTTGGACTCATGTCTCTGTTGTTCAGGTGGATTATTTGAATTGGATTTATTCTTTCCTTTGGAATCCACTCTCGAATCTCCAACAACCAAAGCTTGGTCTTTGGAAGTTTTGATGGTGCCCATCATTACCAATTTATCTTACTCCTGGGTGAGGGATTCTATGAACTCAACAAGCTTAGGAATCTTCCATGCTCGTGCTATCAATTTGGTGGCATGGAAGGTCGAGAAAAACATAGAGTAGTTAGAACCAAGCTTCAAAATTATGGTCAAGACCAGTTGCTCATCCTTATTATCGATTCCACATTATTTTAAAACAAGGGCCTTAAACTTGCAAAAGTAGAGTTACAAGGATTCGAAGGTACTGGGACTCAATGAGATCAATTCATTCTCAAGCTGATGTCCCCTCATTTCATCTGTCTTTCCAAATAGAGTCTCAATATTCTCCCAAACTTCATTTGGTGATGCCAATCCATCAAGATGGAAGGGGACGTCTCTTGAAATTCTCAAGCACAAAATACCATAGGAATCATCCCTCCTCTTGTTCCATTTAATTTTCAGTGCAGGTGCATTGGGCTCAGCCTCAGTTTCCATGGTAACCTTGTAGAGGCCTTTACTCCTCAACAAAATATCCATGTCAACATTCCATTGGAAAATGTTGAATGGAGTCAAGATGATCCGTTGATATTGGTCCATATCTCAAAAAATTTACCCTTCAACCAGCAGAACGCGCTCCCAAACAATGATGTCAAACCTGCAATAGAAATATGGAAGGCGAGAAATCGATCTACCAATGTAACACCCCGGTTTTGACCCCGTTTGCATTAAAAATGTATATGATGTATATATTGTAATTAATCATGGTGTGAGGCTAAAGGAAAAATCCCCACCATCGATTTAACGTTTTATGCTTGGGAAATTAAAAAAAATCATTGCCGATGGTATATTCATGATAGCTGACACATTATAATTTTGGCATCATGTAAATATGCATTTTAATTGAAATACCCACAACCAGCTATGTCAATGCAACCATAATGAAAAGGGCATGATATTCCTAAGGATAAGGGGGGGGGGGGATATTTAACCTTTGGGGCCAATGGGGATAATCCAAATGTCAAAGGGAGAACTAATGAAACAATCAACTACCTTTCTTGTCTCATTCACCCAATCATTTAATTCTGCCAGAAATTGGTTGAAGTAGTTATTGCATGGGAATGGGAAGAGTATGGGAAAGGAAATTCAAATTTGGGGAAAACCCATTTTTTCGGAAAAACATTTTTGACTTTTGGGGAAAGAAAACACCCAAAATGTAGACCCATTTGGCCATACACCCACGTTTTTCATTTTCCTCAAGCAGTGAAGCTTGGGAGTTGTTTTTACCTTTACGATTTTGCCTGCTACGTGTTCTCATTCACAATTTGGGGCTCCTAGGAATTTTCCTTATCATCAGCCATCCATGCTAGGGATCTCTCAAATAGTTGGAAGTTTTTCTGTGTGTGAAATTCATTTTTGGGTTTGTTGTGTGTGTTTTACCTCACGTGGGTAGTCATTTCTTTCTTTCCTCAGGCTGAGAATTCATTTTGTAATGGTCCGTGGTTGGGCTTCCTTACCCATGATTTTTGTTGCATTTCTCCACCATTTGGAAAGCTAAAAATTGATTTTGGCTCCTTGGGTCGTTTAACCCACTTACCATTTCTGAATTTAGCTTCTAGGACCTTTTTTCCATGCCCGTAACTATAATTACTGTGTATTGAATTCCGTTTTGGCCACGTTAGGGCCAAAATGTCCCAGGGATATGAATTGATATCAGGGGGTTGTTTTCACCCACCCCAACAATTCATTTTGTTGCCAAACTATTTTCCTCAACCCAAAAAATGTGTATATTGATGTGTATGCAATAGAAATTTGGTCTGAATCCATTTAGGAGTGGAAGAGGTAAGTTGCTTGATCAATCTAGTGCATGAGGAACCTCGCTAAGAGATCTTGCGGGCTGATTATTCCTTACTTCACATCCTGAATAGCACTGGAAGGGAATGCATATTCTGAGGGACTATACATAAGAGAAGGGGATGATTCCTTATGTTGGGTGTGTACGTGTTGGGAAAGCTAAGTCAGATCTTGTGTAGGTGTCCATGGCTCTATGGTTGAGGTCACTAGCTTAGCAAACAAGCCTTTCCATCCCCTTGGCAGTATGATAAACTTAAACATAGCTTTGGCTTGACTGAGTTTTGACATGTCCTTGGCTATGTGTGATCCTACTACTGTTCCCTTATTCCTTGTGGAAATCATGCCCAGCTCGGGGGTGGTAGTGTTGTTGAGAGATTAAGGAGCACACTGGCCTATGGTTGGGTGGAATGTTGCAGCAACAGAGCTAATTGTGGGACAAGCTTCTTCATAAGATAAGTATTCTTTTGTTTAAATCTCTGCATTTACCTTTGATAATGAATTACAATGAACATGTGAATGAATGGAATGGATTTGCTTCCATTGTGTGTTAAACATTTATGCATCCGTGCATGTTATTACTTCAATGCATTTCATTTTATGTTCATGGGGCTAGTTTTCTAGGTAGATAGTATTATGGTAGCATCCTCTTTGTCGGTCCAAGGGTTGGGGATGTTACAGACAAGGCTCTGATACCATGTGGAAATTAAGCCCAAGTTTTACATCAATTACACTCACAAAATTACTAGTCAAACATACAAAAATCCACAAAAAGGAGACTGAATATGGAGAATAACAAAAAAATATATTGAATAAGTGTACATCAGCCAAACTCATAAAGTAATAGGTTGTCCAAATATATAATTACATCAGATAGTTGAAAGCATAAGGATGCTACTCGAATTAGAGAAAAGAAGGCTTACTAAACTAGTCAAAATGCCCCATAGGTGCTTAAATCACTTTCCTAATCTGTTAAGATGCTCACGAATTTTCTGAGTGAGATGTACCAACTGATAAGTGATGGAAGGAATTCATATCCATGCTTTTGGATGGAGAAAAGGAAGGAGGATGAGTTGGGAAAAAACAAGGTAGTTACTCTGAGACCAGCTTTTCCCTTTTGCCTTAAAACTGCTTAAATGCAAGGCAACTTCCTGAAAAAAGAAAAATTGCACTTTTTCTCTTCTAGAATGATAGGAAAGTTTTCATAATCTTTCCAGGATCTTTCTAAATAACTCCTTAATCCATATTTAGCATTTGTTGAATTCTAGGTGCAAGTGGATGCCAACTAGCATAGTAAGGAATCTAGGAATAAGATAAAATTGAGAAATTAATGTCTCCTAAGTGTAACTATGGGTTGGATTATTCTAACATGGAGCTCCATAAGGATCCACAAGAGTAATAAAGAAGTCAAATCCATTTTCTAGCTATGTGGATTTGATGTGGGATCTCGTAGATCAAGAACCTACAAGTTATGAAGAAGCTATGCAGAAGAAAGAACTGGTAGAAGCAATGACGAAAGAATACCAATCAATATTGAAGAATGATGTTTGGGATATAGTTCCTAAACCATAAGTTAAAAGTGTGGTATCTTCCAAGTGGATCTACAAGACAAAGCATGTAGTTGATGGAAGTATTGATAAATACAAGGAAAGGTTTGTGGCTAGAGGATTCTCTCAGAAAGAAGGAATTGATTATGAACTTATACATTTGTGCCAGTAGAAAGGTACACTTCCATTAGAACCATCATGGCACTTGCATCCATGATGAACTGGAGTTTACACTAGATGGATGTTGTTAGCACTCATGATTTCACCCTAGGTTGTGGAGGGTGAATCCCAAGGTAACAACATAACCACTTTAAGAAAGGGAGCTGTCCTCTTCCTTTCTAGAGATGGATCTCTCATAGATTTTCATCAGGGAAAGATACACAAACAAAATAAAATTCATATGTGTTGGTGGTTGAAACAAAGAAAGCATACATTGGGATATGGAGTCACAAATATTAATGAATTACCTAATAGTTTGCAGGTGAAATTCTATAGAGGAAAGATAACACTAGGTTACAGTCAAAATATTGTTGTTCTAGTGATAAAAGAAGAAGGATGACAATCCATTGATATAGAGCACCGGAAAGATGAATTCTCCATCAATTTTGGTGGGAACGCATGGTGGAAACCTAGAACAATATCCAGAGCATAAAACTATGAATTCTGAACTATTATACACTTATTCTACATCTGAAGGAAGACATAATGACAAGTTAAACAAGAAGACATACACAAAAGAAAGGAAATAGCAGGCTGTAATTACGAATTTCACTTGAATCTCTGCAGTAACAAGCTTGCATTCGGCTCTGTCATTTTATTAAGGGCATATCACAATTTACATAGTCCTGAACCTCATGGGTTCCAACCTCATATTCCTCTATTGAGGGTATCTTTATAGTGTTAACAGGCTCCCGAGACCAACCTCGGAAACCTAAAATAAGTTAAAAAATCAGGGATCGATCATAACGACTTATGATCTAACAGATTCCCCATGATCATTTACAAAACAAGAAAGCGTGATGGGATGCACACGATGAACCAAAGTGGAGAAAATAAGACCCTTGTAAACCATGCCTGCCGGATGAAAACGATGGCACAGAACCTCCTTCAACATTCTGCAATGGTTTCCTTCATACCTGCATCTTCACCTGCGCAATAGTTTCTGAACCGTTGATATTTACCTGCTTAAATCCTGACTGTCGAAACATGTCGATCTTTAAGCCATGCCACATATTTGAAAAGTGATTTTCCACAAGCATGTTAGATTAGTGGAATTCACCTCTGTCATTGATCTATACTACCAGCAATCCTTGCCATTGAGACATGGAGAATTTTATCTGATTCCACAAATATGGAAAGCTATTTTTCTTCATGCAAGTTTAATCGACACAGTGAATTTTCACCGTAGATATTCCTCGTTCGTTGATCTAGGTCGTTGAAAGATGCAGGGTATACCAAGTTCCGCATACCGGGAAATCTAGTTAAATCGTGCACATGTTCCCTTCCTCCACACCGTCGATCTCTTCCGGAAGCTTGCTGAACTGTTGGATCACGGATAGCGAAAAGCAAAAGTCAAATTTTCCAATTTTGCAACCCGAAACTTCACCTTTTATTCTTCCGCATTTCTGCTTATGGCATTTTATTTTCACTTCATTGATTTGTGCGGGATCTCTATGAACCATAGATCTTGCGGATCACAAAAAACAAGAATTTAACTTTTCATGACCAACTTCTTATGTTTTTCACTTTCCGATCTATGCCCTTTGTGTTATTTTTTGAGCCGTTGATATCCGATGAAGGAGCTCGAAGCCGTCGATATGGTGATTCACGGAAAATGGAAATTGGGATCCTAACCTTAGAGATCAAACTTCTTTAAGTTTTTCGTTTTTCAATCTCCGCCCCTTTTCTTTCTTCTGGACATGCTCTAAGATGTCGGATCTTGATCGCGGAAAGAGAACATCAGGATTTGAGCTTTTCTATGGCTGAAACTTAGCGTTTTCCACTTTCTAATCTCCATCCCTTTGCACCTTTCTGCACCATTGATCTACGTGGGAGATTTCCTAATCGTTGGATCTTGAAATGCGGGAAGCGGAAGGTGGGAGTTCTAATTTCTTATGACCAAAAATTTGTATATTTTTCTACCGGATTTCTGCTTTCTCCTTTAGTGAAAGTGGAAGGCAGATTTTCCAACGTTCGCGATTGCAATTCTACCTTTTCTACCTCCGCCTTTCTGCTCCTAACTTTTCTTTTTGCACCATCGATATTGGGCAGAAAACGTCCTGTGCTGTTGGATCTGGATCACGAAAGGCGGAAGTGAGGTTTTCCATTTTTTATAACCAATATTTAGTCTTCTCCATGCTTCCGCTCCCGATTTTCCTTAGGTGGAAATAATTTTTTAGCCATTAATATTATGCGCTACGAATCTAGGCCATCGATTTTGTGTCACACAATCAGCTAAGGGAGGATTCCTTTGTTTATATGCATTTTAAGGTAAAAAATCATAATTTCTCTAAGTATTTGGCATTCTTAATCTAGAAATGTCCCTTAAAACACATACAGACCTTCATCAACATTTTTCTAAGGTTATATGATATGAAAATTTACACACCTTATTCATCATTATTGGTGAAACCCCTTACCAATTACTTAGCCCAAAAATGGTGCTAAAACTGGCTCCAACTTGGGATGTTATCCTCCCTGCGAGGTAGCAAAGAAACCCATAGACCAGGTTCCAAATCCATTGGGTGACTCCCAAGATTTCCTGAAATTCCCAACATGCTTTGAAAAATAAAAACTGAACTGATGCTGAAACAAACTGAAAAAATATTGAAAGAAATGCTTGCCATGTCAAGCTTATTCACACCTACCTATCCTACTTAGTGAGCATTAATACCTAGTCAAGTAATTTCTGAATTCCAGTGAATTGAATCAAGCAAATGATCCCGTAGACCAATTTTATCCTCCTGCGTGATCAAAAATAAAAATGAAGGATATAATGGTAGAAAGTTATGATAGAAAACATGTTCTTTATGATACACACATAACCCACCATTCCTAATGCAAAGCTTCTCCATGTAGTCAGCTTATGGATCATAAAAAACATGTCAGCCTCTAGATTTTTCTATCATTTGCTTGCCATAATCATGCTCGGCCATAAACGGAAAGGAAGAACTTAATGGAAAAAGGTTACGATAAAGGGATTTATCTTTACTATAGAGAAATAACCAACCATTACCACTACAAAGCTTCTCCATGTACTCTGCTACTGGATCATAAAACCCCTAACAACCTTCGAATTCTTATGTTATTTGTTTACCCAAATAAGGCTGCTCAAACTGTAACTCCACCTGCACACTGTCAAACTGCTCTTCAAAGGAATCATGCAAGGAATGTTCTTGACAATTTTCAAATGAGATATCAACTTCCTCATCTAAGATATCATAATTTAAAACCTCATTCTTTTCAAGTATTTCAAAGGAAATTTCATTGTGAGTCTTTGATAGAATCAAGCAAAATAATTTATGAATTTGAAAAACATAAAGAAATATACCATTTGGAGTCCTCCTCTTCTTCAAGAAAATAAGGTGAAATGTACTATTCTTGATATTCTGAATTTGAAGAACATGAAGAGACATCCCATTTAGGACCCTTAACTTCTTCTAGGTGATCCAATCTATGATTGCATACTGCTATCCCCTTCAGGTGCATTATCCAAGTAGTCATCCTCATATTCATCATATATAGGTGGACTGAGATCTTCTTCAAAACAATCGTTAACAGAATTTATGACAGACTCATTGCATTCTTCATAAAATAGAACCTTATAACCTTCTTATTGTACAACATTGTGTTGATCATCTTTCTATTTGCTATTAGAAGGTTGATTTTGATTGAACCCTCCTTTATTTACAATAACATGTCTCTTTCTCAAATTGTTCTTTCTATGAAACTCATCTAAATAATGTAAATATCCTCTTCACTACTGCTCTGCCTCTAACTCTTCCTCAAATCTGATTTTGTGTTCTCTTAGATCTCTATGTCTATTTTGTTGCAGTGGAGGAGGGTTTGGCCTTCTGAAGTTTGGGTTTCTAATTTGAGGCTCATTCTGTTCTCTGTTTAATGGTTTATTATTCATAGTCAGCCTATCCATCAGTCTCTCCATTATATTCATCATCATTTCAAACTTAGCATCATTAGGAGAAGAGGCAGCAGAAGTAGAAGGCACGCTTTCTTCTTTGGCTTCCATTTTATCTATTTCTACCTTCTGCTTTATATTTCCATTTGCCATCATATTTTCCTCCACTTCTAGAGCATCGTGGAACATAATAGGAAGACTTAATGATTTTATTTCTCTTAATAATAATGCAAAGTCACTGTCAAAGGAATCTGCATTATAATGTATTTTTGCAACACCTACTAATGGTTGAATTTCTTTTGGCATATTGTAATAAAAACTTGCAAACCTCATGTTAAAACTAGACATGGTTTCACCTTCTTGTTTCTTCATGGAATAAAACTCTGAAATAACTTGGTCTAATTACCTCCTCTCACCCCAAAAATTCAAAAAGATGGCATAAAACTCTCCCCATGTATTAATGGATTCAAGTTGAAAATGTCTAAACCATTCCCTAACATCTCCTTGCAAGGAGTGGAAAAAGGACCTCATGAAAGCATCATCTAGTTCTACTTAAAAGAGGTCAAGGAAATGCTCAAAGGCTTGTAGATGTTTCTCATCTATAAGGATATTGGATTCTCCATCAAACTTAGGAAGGTACTTGTAGTGTTATGTAGGAAAATGATGAAGGATAGGAGGTAAGTGAAGTTCCATGTACCGGTTTTGGATATTGGAAGAAACAAAACTATGTGGAATGGATGTATTATCAGTTGTGGTATCATGAGTCTCACAGGGCTGATCTTTGAAGTCATGTGGTTCAGATAAAAGGTCTTAATAAAAATCAAATATAAAAGATGAAGAAGTTTTCAGTTCGTAAAGAAGGATATAAAAGAGTAAATTCATGATTTGGTTTGGATTGTAATAAGAAATGAGGGATTCTATTGACAAACTTAGGAAAGGATAAGAAAATATTTACAAGAAAGGATAATATGTCTTAGAGAAAGATGAAACTTGAGTACCTTATTTTTTCGCAATGCCTTTCCATCTCTTTATAATGAGCTCATTTCCCCAGTGGAGTCTTATGTTTCTCTTGAAAACTAGATCTCTGGATCATGCCTCCCTAGTGGAGTCACTAAAATCAGATTCTTAAATATGGAGTCGCCAAGTGAAAGATGTACAATATTCCTTATGTTTGACTATTGTTCACCATCAACAGTTAAATCTCGTGTATGTGACCTCTTGGAAGCCAGGATGTCTTCTGAAATCCCATTGGAGTCGCGAGGGAAAATTATACAACCTTTTTTAGATGTAGGAGTCTCCATTTTCCCACAGAAACCCTTTCTTCTTGGAATCTTTTTTGTTTTTCCCAGGGATGATTTTCACTTTCCTCCTTGAAAACGACGCCATTTTTTTAGCACTCAGAATTGCACCCTAGGTTATGGAGGGTGAATCCCAAGGTAACAACCAAACCACTTTAAGAAAGGGATTTAGCCTCTTCATTTCTAGAGAGGGATCTATCACATATTTTTATCAGGGGCAGATACACAAACAAAATAAAATTCAGATGTGTTGGTGTTTGAAACAAAGCAAGCATACACTGGGCTATGGAGTCACAAATAATAATGAATTACAGAACAGTTTGCAGGTGAAATTCTACAGAGGAAAGATAACACTCGGTTACAGTCAAAATGTTCTTGTTCCGGTGATAAAAGAAGAAGGATGATAGTCCATCAACACAGAGCATCAAAAATATGAATTTTGTAACAATTTTGGTGGGAACGCATGGTGGAAACCTAGAACAATAGCCAGAGCATAACAATATGAAATGTAAACTATTATACACTCCTAGATCTGAAGGAATACATAATGACAAGTTGAACAAGAAGACATACATAGAGGATAGGAAATAATAGAATGTAATTACGAATTGCACATGAATCTATGCAACAACAAGCCTGCATTCAACTCTATTATTTTATTATGAGAAAATCACAATTTACATAGTCTTGAACCTCATGGGTTCTGTTGTCACCAGTTTTATCCCACTAAATTTTTTATTAGACGGGTGCTCAAAAACACATATGGAATGCTAGGGGAAAAGCTGAAGGTACTAAAATCTAAAGTTTGAGCTCTAAGTGCTAAATCTCATGAAAGGAAAGTTCATAAGCGTTAAGTCCATGCAAGGAATCACTCTAGTCAAGCTTTATGAAGACTCCACAGGTCTACATCTTGCCTAATGCATTGGTCCAAAATATGGAAAGTTGTGTATTGAAACCTTTTAAAGTCTCCTGCTCTTTGAATTTGGGACAAATTTCATGCATAAAAATAAAAACTAAACGCCAACACAATTCCAAGTGCCAACGCTACAGTTTGGTGGCTTATTCAAGAAGCATCGATAGCATATAAGTGCTAAAATATTTTACACAATGAATGCCTAGGTGTCGAGATTCTATGTGAAGTTTCAAGCAACATTGTTCAATATCGAGATTATAATATATGCCCCAATTCTCATAGCAAGATGTCGATAAAGATCCACACGAGCACTCAACAAGAATTGACAAGCAAGGTGACAAATCAAAGAGAGAAGCTCGTCCCAAAGGTTGAGATGTCAAAAACTGGTATCAACAAATGGCATAAAGATCATCCTTTGAGTCATTTCCATATTCGGAGGCATAAAATTAGAACATCTGGTAGCAAAGGCTCATCATCAAATATTATTCCTAGATATTCATCAGTCGAATATATTGCGTATCAAATATGGTGGCATTAACTAAGACATTCATCCATAATGTGGCAAGATTAGAAGGAAGTAGCTCCAACGGTTTGATATTTGTTGCAACTGATTTGATTAATTTCTAGCTAGACGATAGAATTTATTTCCCAGAATTTAGGAATAGATTAGACATTGTTATTTTTATTTAAAACCATGCTTTTTGAAGAAGGGAGAGAGTTCCAGCCAAAAGCTGAGGCAAGGTTAGAAAGAGCTACTATTGTTGGAGTGATTATAGTCAAGATGAGCCTTATTTTGTTTTATTATGAATTGATAAATGATGTGTTATTCATGATTTTGTTATGTATATGGTCCTTATGCATCCATACCAGAATTCTTATGAGTTATATACATGTTTATTAAGGATATGAAATGGGATTAGCTTACTTTTTCTATAAATTCACACTCACAAATATTTCTATTACAACATGTCACATTTATACATCTGCGGCAGCCATTTTACCATACCATATTTACCTGTTCATAAACTCTCATACATATCTATTTTTTCCACATCATTAAGATTTCTCTAAGCTTAGCTCTCTTGCAGTCGAGAGTTAACTTTAGTGATAACATCTTCTGGCGCCATTGTCGGGGACGGAGGAATGAAGAAATACTTCCCTAGGCTGTACGACAACGAACATATCCAGTCTTTGATAGTGAAAAAGGGCTGGTGACATAGTGGCTGTGATATTCACCTGGTGATTCTAGTGGTTTCAAAAGGACATACTTAGTTGTTGATCCAGCTGCTTCATGTACCAATACAACAAGGTTTGAGGTAGATCCTATTTTTCTTCAATATTTTCAAGAATGGATAAGTATGTCTTCTGATGATGAATGAGACAAAGATCTATCTTCCTATTTAGATTCTTATAACATCTCTAGCCATGAAGATAAATTTGATTTCTTGAAGAATCTTTTAAAAGCATTTGAGTTAGAATATGAAAGATAGTTGTCATAAAAGACTTCTCAAGATGTCAGTATTGTTGTGATGCATGAAAAGATAGTCCCGCATAAACAATGATTTATTAAGGTTGATGCTTTTCATCTTGAAAGTAATGAACGTGTGCTGCAAATTTTTTATTTTTATGAAGATATTGTTGCTGATGGATTCCCTACCAAATCAAAATATCCATAGATCCAAAATGATGACTTGAGAGATAAATTTGTTGATCATGAGATTGTGGATGCATTTTTAAGTATTTCCGCTGCTCCAAACATTTTTGAAGATATGTGCGTGACCCTAAATAAAAAATTAAATCAACATATATTGGAAAGTAAAAAAGTGGCTTTCAAATGATTGTGAAAAAATGGCTTTATGGAAATAGTGAGGTTAGAGCTTATCCAAAGGAAGCTTACTTATCTTGAGCAAGAAACATGGATATATGATCAAAACATGGTTTTTAAAATTATTTTTATGATCCAATAGCTTCTTATCTTGAGGTTTTTATCAACTCCAACCATTCGGTTTTGTTCAGCTGTAAATATGGGTTTCAGATTCATGATGAATTGCATATAAGTTTTCCAATCTTTATTTTACATAAGCATATCCCAAGAGTTCAATTGATAAGTAAATTTTTAACCTGGTTTGATTGGAAATGGAATTACACATGATCAACTTGATCTCTGCAAGATTAGAATAGGAGTGTGCATAAATAAGCTCTCATTTCTGAGCATATTGTTTTCAGTTTATGGTTCCTTTTTCAGCAGTTCAGTTTGCAAAGTTGGTTTTTAGTTAGAGTTGGACAATAAGCTAATAGAATAAAGAATCCAACTCAATGGAGCATTGATATATAACATAACAGATTTCAATTTTCAGTTTGCAGAGTATGAGTTTGGATCACTTTGCAATAGCATAAGGATTCCAACCCAATTGAATACTGGTATAGGATAAGGCACTATATAGATTTCAGTTTGCTTGAAGAAATGATTGCAGAGATGGAATGGAAGGAACTTGGTATACATTTCTTGGTAGCTCACAGGGAGCGTTCCATCCTTAGCTAGAGCCAGATGTTGTCACCAGATTTATCCCACTAAATTTTTTATTAGACGGGTGCTCAAAATGCACATATGGAATGCCAGGGAAAAAGTTGAAGGTACTAAAATATAAGTTTGAGCTCTAAGTGCTAAATCCCACGAAGGGAAAGTTCATAAGCATTAAGTCCATGCAAGGAATCCACTAGTAAAAAATGAGGAATTAGCTACTAGGTGACTAAAAATTCTAGTCACCATAGGTTTTTCAAGTGATTTACTACTAAATATGAGCAATTTTGATTGACCCAACTATAAACGACTAAAATTAATGACTAATTTAGTCACCAGTTAACAAATATGACTAGGTAATAAGTGACAAAGTTAAAAATGACTAACATAAATGACTAATTTAGTCACTATATTAAAAATGACTAGCTAGAAGAATATGAATTAGTTAATTATGTTAGTCATTTTTAATTGTGTCATGGAAAATTGCAAATTTGACAATGAAGTGAAAATTTTGTAAATTGTCTACCTTTTATTAGTAATATTGGTGCCATGCACCTCGATCTTCAAAGATCCAACAAAGAAATTGCATGAATTTTCTCTTGACCATCTTTATCCCTGTTGCACCATTGAAACAAACCCGGTTAAGCACGTTCCAAAGGAAAATTAGGTTCCTATGTTAATTACAAATTAGGTACTAGAACCATTACCATATCAATACCTATCTAGAAGCATCATAGCCCTACATCCCCTCGAGAAACAACCATTTGAATGTGCCTCCTCCATGTAGACTTACCAAATGCATCCAATGTATGGCCAAAAACCACGTCAACTTCGGATCTGTGAGCTGAAGATATCCTTTGACCCCTGCTGCCCTGTTTTTGCACTCGATATCCTATTTTTGCAGACGATAATTCGGTTCAGGATCTCACAGTGACCAGTCGGAGCACTTCAAAGGTATGGTTCTTTCCACTTCGATCATGTTCATCACTCCAATCAATAACCAGTTGTTATGGATTTTTACAGGTCTCAATGTTGCCGAATTTATTGCTTCCACTTTACATTCGTAATTATCACCATCTCTAGCCTATGTGCTTGTAACCATATGCATTTTGAGCTTTCAGCCTGGGAAAAGCATGAGCACCCTCCTGCAATGCCACTATTTGCAAAGGTCATTGGTTTTTGCACATCGACATTCCTCACACGCTCCAAAGGAAAACTGAAGCAGACATTAGAAGAAGTGATTAAACTTTGCAAGGAGGTTTAATTGTTGTAGATGCCATTGTAGAGTAGGGGTCGAACGATACCTTCATCCCACAGATCCGAAGTTGATGTGTTTCTTTGGCCATGCATTGGATGCATTTGGTAAATCTACGTGCAGGAAGCACATTCAAATGGCTGGTTCTCGAGGGGATGCAGGGTCCTCATCTATGGGTGTTGTCGGTCGCCATCCCGAAGAGTATTGATCGAATTTTGGTACCGATCGGAGTCAATGATTTGGCCGAAAAGTGACGATGACAACCAGCTTCCTAGCCAAATCCCCGACTCCGTAGACTACTCCATTAATAAAACTAAACAACTTATATAATAATTATTAAAAAATATAATATATAACCAATTAGAATAATTCATATAATAAAATAATAAAAATAAAACAAGAAATATATAAAAAACAAAAAAATCTATATAATTTATATAATAAAAATAAAACAAAAACACAAAAAAATCTATATAATTTACATAATAAAAATAAAACAAAATAATATATAAAAAAAGAAAAAAAATCTATTTGCATTTGTAGCAAACCCAACACCTCTCCACTAGAGTTGGATAATCTCTAGACCATTTGCACCTTTTTAGGCAAGTTTGGTTGGAATCCAGCAATACGATTTGTTGTTGAAAATGAGAATTTCGGTGTTAAAATTGCAATTTTTTTTGCAGAAATAGATTCAGGGCCCTTGATTACCCTTAGGGAACCCAGATTGTGCAATTCTAATCACTAAAAACTATCCTTTGAACAATTCCTACCGGATTTTGGCCTGAAAACTCACCAGGTTTTAGGTGCAAATGGTCTAGAGTTTAGCTTACTACCTCTCCACCCACCTCTGTTACTTTAGCTTTCATGCTACCCTCGAGGAAAAGGAATAAACCTCTCCACCCACTTTTGTTACTTTAGTTTTCATGCTCCCCTCCAGGAAAAGGAAGAGGGGAATGAGATATTTTAATGTTACCATGCCTCTGTTTGATTGTTAGCTTGTTCCTTTCTATACGCCTATTCTCCTATTATTTTTTTTGCTGGTGCTGCTTACTCGCCCTCCTTATGGTAGTGCGCAATCCTTACTTGTAATGTCCCCGGTTTTGACCCCGTTTGCATGATGTATATATTGTAATTAATCATGGTGAGGAGCTCAAGGCAAAAGCCCCACCATCGATTTGGTTGTGTGTGTGTTTCGGCAATGCGGATAGTTGTCGATGGTTTATCGTGCAATTTGGCACATTATAATTCGGCATCATGTAAATACGCACATCAATTAAAACTAAAACCACAACCAGCTATGGCAATGCAACGTTGAATGAAAAGGGCATGGTTCCAAAGGATAAGGGGTGGGGGATGTCAAACCTTGGTTTATGGGGAAAAAACCCATGTGTTGCCACCTTGTTTGTTTTTCCACCTCTCTTGTTTCACTAACCTCTTCAATGACTTAGTTTTGTTGTTGGGGGAAGTTATGGCTGGTGGTTGAGGCAGTTATTGCTTTTGGGAGTGGGGTGGCAAGATTGTCTGTCCCTTGCTCGTGTGCCCACTCCACCCACGACTGCATCCACTCCTTTCTTCCATGATTTCCCCATTCTCCCATGGTCGGTTGGTGCCACACGACTATCTGTTCTCCCTCACACACTCTCCACTACGCATGCTCTGGGTGGTCTACTCACACCGCACGTTGGTTGTTCATTCACGTGCATGAGGGGAGCTGTTCACTCTCACACAGGAGCGGAAGTCTTGCTCATCCTCACGCATAGGCAGTGATTCTGCTGGATCTCACGTAGCCAGGAGAGGAGCTGCTTATCAGTGGTCATTCATGTTTTTCCACAGAGTGGAATTGGGTATGTTTTCCCCTGTGTTGTGGTTGCTGATACGTTTGGGACTGTTGCATTCCCGATGCCGTGAGCTGTGTTGTTGTTGCACTTTGGGGCTACTACGGACTGTTTGGATTTTGTCTTCTTCCCTATTTTGGGACGGTGTATAGCAGCCATCGTTTTCATTGTGAGTTTGTGACCGTTGGTTGCCACATTTGTTGGCTGAGTTCCCATGGCTATGATGGGAATGTTGTTTACTATCCATTGTGGACTGTGGATTGTTGTCATTGTTTTTCTGTGTGTTTGTGGCTGTGGAAGTACCCTAGTTTTGGGTTGCAGTTGAGTTGTTTTGGCTACGTGGGCCTGTGCTGTGTTTCACCTGTTGGTTGGGGCTGTCACCTGTTGGATTGTCTTTATCTTCTTCACAGGGCTGTGAAGGGATCGTTTGGATACGTGTATGAAATGGTTGGTCTTCAGACTGCGCTGGCTTGGCCTGTTTGTTGATGGCCTGGTAAACCCAGTGGTGTTGGTTTGCTGATTGTGTCCCTTAGCTATGTGTAAGCCTGCATTGACCCTTAACCTTGGAGGAATCATGCCCAGCTTGGGGGTGGCAGCGTTGCTGAGAGATTGATGAGCATGCTAGCCTATGGTTGGGTGGAACGTTGCAGCGACGTAGCTGGTTGCAGGGTGAATTCTTCATCAAAAGATAAGTACATCTGATTATCCCATCTCTGCAATTATATTGATGTTTAATGAATTATGATGAACATGCTGAATGCTGGTTTATGAATATGTTTACTTCCGCTTAATGATTGAGGAATTCTACATCTTGTATGATGTTTTATGCATCCTGTTATGCATGTTGTTTAAGTTTTTAATATCAGCATTTTTCCTGTTTATGTTTATGGGGCTGTTTGCCCAGTTGCATTGGTGTTCATCGCATCCTCTTTGCTGGTCCGAGGGATGGGGATGTGACAGAATGGTATCAGAGCTCAAGTTTGCAATAGTGGGCCTCTATGGGCCAAGAAGATGCAGTGATAGAAGGTGGAATTACCCTCTATGTTCAGCAGAACAACAGCTTTGGTGACAGTGGATGAATGGAAAAATTCAAATTTTTTTTCTAAGTGTTTGAACAGTGGTTCATCGGAGCACTAAGTGGAAAAGACTTCCGCTGTGGCAGAAGGATTAGCGGAATTGAATTCCACTGTGGCGGAAGAGTTAGTGGAACAGACTTCTACCGTGCCAGAAGAGTTAGGCGAGGGCATGTTGGCGGGAGCAGTAGAGAAGGAAAATTGCGGGAATTTTCTAAGCGTCCGTCGAAGGGAATTAGTGGATCAAGCGTCCACCGTTGTAAATGAAGAAGTGACTAGATGCCTGACGGAAAATTCCTCCGATCGTCGACGCCGTCAAATAAGGTTTAAGGCTCAGAACCGTTGACTACCGGAGGAAAAAGTGCTTGTGCGCCCGCCGTTGCGGCACCCAGAAGCACTAATTCCCAGAGGATTCTGCGTTCCGCCGTTGCGGATGGAGAAACAGCTAGTTGCTCGATGGGTAAGTTTTCCGATTGTCGACGCCGCAAGAAAACTAAGTTCAAAAATTTTCTAAGAATGGAAAGTCGCCGGCCATCGGAAGAAGAAAGTCTTAGTGAATCTGCCGTTGCGGAGGCGAAAGTGTTTCACGTTCCGCCATTGCGGAAGCGAAAGCGCTAAGCTTTCCGAAGTGCAAAGACCGCCGACACCCGAGGTTAAAATTTCTTAAAGAAAAGAGCAGCCGATCAGAAGAGAAAGTGTTTCGTGAGCCACTGTTGCGGAAGTGAAAGCACTAATTCTTTCGATAAGGAAGACCTCCGACTACTGATGCCGTGATCAGAAGAAGATAGCGTTTCGTGTTTCGTCGTTGCGGAAGTGAAAGCATTTCATGTTCCACTGTTGCGAAAACCCAAGTGTTAAGTCTTCCGACGAGAGAGACCGCCGAAACGTCAGAATGACTAGTGGTTCCAGGAGCCGATTCTACAGAACGGTTAGTTGTCCGAGAGCCGATTCTGCGGAACGATTGTTTGTTTGGGAGCCAATTCTGTGGAACAGTTGATTGTTTCAGGAGCCAATGATGTAGAGGAAAGTTTGAATTTTCTGTGGGATTTCTCAGCGGATTTTGACGGTTTTTCAGTGGAATTTTTAGCGGTTCTTCAGTTGATTTTCATGGGCTGAAAAGGAGAAAGTGGCAGTGATCTTATGCGCTAGATTGCACGAAAACCAATGATTTACAAAAAAAAAAAAACAAGGGTGCTGCCCTCGACCCGCCCTGCAGTGGCGAGGGGGAAAGCTCCCTTGACCCCCTTCATCCCTAGAGACAGTCGTTCTGGAGAAAAGAAGATTCTATGTTTTGGGCAATTTAGTAGAACCCAAAATTCATAAAATATGGACAGTGCATCATAAATGAGATCCGCAAGTTAATGAGTGTTCCTCATTGTATGCATTGACTTCGCCCAATAGAAAGGTTTTTCTGAATCTTCGTAGACTTCCTCCTACAAATGGCTAAAGTTGGCACCTAGACCAAAATATAGTTGTGTGAAAAAAATGCAGAAATTTGGTGAAAATATTCATTCTTGGAAGTGGTGTGGTTTTCACACCTAAGGTCGGAATGAAGCATATGGATAGGCATTGGAAATATTATCCAGTAGGGAACAAGGGAAAGTCATCAGAATCTGAGCATGAAGCAGAAAAGTGCTAGTGATGGCCACTGCTATCGAATAGAAAAATATGGACAGTTGCATGCCCAGGGGTAGCAAGGACTATGAAGTCAATCAGCTGCTGTATGGAAGAGTAGTTCCATGCCAGGATAAAAGACTTGAAAATGGAAGTTTCCTTAAAACCCTGTCTTGCTGATTATAACTACATTTTCTAAGTTTATGCGTGAAATGCATGAGGATATGCTTTGCATACAAAGGATACTAAGGATTATACATCTATAATAAACCACTAATGATAATCATTGCTTTGATGTTGGAATTAGTAGGAAAACCAACGATGACATGGACCTGGATGAATATGTTGCTAATGCTGACAATTGAGACTAGCAACCCTATGAAGAAAGGGATAAGGAAACTAGTCCATAATCAAAAGTTGGTGAGCAATGTCTGCAATCCTCTACAAAAGACCAACCAAATTGGTCATGCCAAGGGTGTAAGTATGACCCATGAAGGTAAGGGGTTGCTTATGACAAATTCCAAGGAGTGGTAAAGGTAAGAGACCTCATACCATTAGGATATTGGAATATAGAAAGGTGTCATGCCTATACATGTTGATGATATTGATTATAATAATGCATCCTATGTGAAGTGGACATGGCTAGGCCATGGTATGTTGAATGTATTGAGATGAGTGCATGAGATATTGTGAATAACTAATGGCTGAAATGATGAATTGATGATGATTCTGGAACTGTTTCAAAGGCTGTTATGAATGCAGGATAGTAAGTGCATAAAGAGGATAGTCATGATCAATTGGCTGCTAGAAATGCTCCATGGAAGAGCAAGGTGGTATGAATGATACGCTTGTGAAGTAAGGAGTATCTAACCACTTCATTTAATTGCGTGAATGCTGTGAATATACCTTGCAATGTTAACATGATGATGATTGCATGAAGTAAATGAGTTTTGGTAGTATTGATGTGACTAACCTCTGAAAGTATTTGAATTTTATAAATTCTGAAAATGCTTCAGTGATGGTTGTAGCAATGAAAAGGTTATATGCATCCAGACTTACCAAGTGTTTGGTTGATTGAAGCTCATGTTTTAGGTAGATTATTTCGAGCATGGTAGTGAGAGGTAAGATCCTGACCAATGCCAGAATCTACCATATGGTATGCATAATAGGTTGTTAAAATTAATTTTTTTTTTCAAATTGTGAATTTCGAATTTAAGAAATTGCTGACAACTACTAGCCACTATTTGGCTTGCACAAGATTGTGTTTGGTTGATTGAAACTCAGGTTTCAGGTAGATTATTTTGAGCATGGAAGTGAGAGGTAAGACCCTGACCAATGCCAGAATCTACCATGTAAAAAGAGCCAAACTTTATGAGAAGAGTCTCATGGTTGTGAAAATAGTTGATGTGCATAATAGTTGGATTGTTAAATTTGAATTGTGAATTTCGAAGTGCTAATGACTACTAATCATTGTTGGCTTGTATAAGATTGTGTCAGGAGGGACGCATGGTAAGTGGGTATTCATGTTATGATAGTAAGCATAAAATTATAATGGGAATAGTAGTGCTTCTTACAAGAAACCCAAAATTGAACAAGTCAATTTTTGTAGTAGATAAAATTGCAAGTTCCTATTGAATTTGATTACTAATGTCATTGCTTGGCTATGGAACGATCAATTTGGATTGTAGTATCAGGTGATGACTGACTGTTTGGCTATTTGATGAATGTGTCAGGGGTACACATTGCAGGAAGATCATGTGTGATGTCCTGCAAGAGCCAAACTTCATGGGAAGGTTTTCCCTTCGAAGTGGGTTTCGGGTGAAACGCCATTGGACATTTTGGAAATGTCTCATCTGCACTGCATGTTTGGTAATAACATGAGTGAGATGGTATAAATTATGTCGGTAAGACATGTGTGTATATGAAATGTAAAAAGGAGTTGGGAGGGAAAACTGAGGGACTGTTAACTCAGGGAAGGAGCCTCCATTCCTCCTTAACAAAGGCATACGACGACGACAAATGGATAAGTGTTCTGTAACCCTTACTATGAATATGCATGTTAATTATTAAATTTCATATGTAGAACATGTTTTGATTTATTTCCATGATGACCGATTGCTTGAGTATGCATAGGGCCTACATGACACACACCAGAGAAGAGTGCACACTTTTCCGTTGTTGAGTCATGAAAGGGTTGTCAATATTGATTACAATCTAGGGAGTGGACGCACTCCTGGTGTCTCAATACTTGATAGTGAATGGTATGAAATATGATTACCATTTTAGAGCAATAACGCTGATGAGTTTGCTTGTATTGCTTGTATTGCTTGTATTGGCAGGTAAAAGGTAAAGGTAAAGGTAAATGGTTGTTGTGAGGGGTTGTGGAGTAAGGGTTATTATTGATATAAGTGTATGTTGATATAAGTGTACTGTTGGTATAAGTGTATGTGCTATTGTTGACATGAGTGTATGTTGGGCTGTTATATGCCTGAGGATCCATAGTAGATCCTAGACCTGGAAATGGTCACGGTAAAGTTCCAAGCCCAGTTGACATGAGAATGTACTGGATGGACATTAAATATTTGATGTTGTGGAGCAATCGGCGTGCTGACCTAACATCTAAGTCCATAGGCGATCCCAAGGCTTGCAAAGCGAAGCAGGATCCTGTGGACGAACGAGGAAATGCACAATACAGATAAGTATTGGATTATTTTGCTTATGAATATACATGTGTATATGATTTGGTTAGGATGTTTTAAGCTCTTGTTCTAGAGATAAAACTGATGAGAATAAACTAAACATGTGAATTCATTCAATGTTTGGATATAGGTGTCGCTGGAAGTGAGGACTATGAGAGCATCCTAGAGATGCATGTGGACATGTGACTGTCTTGGAAAGCTTGGGTTGAGTGGTAATGAAAAAGGTGCAAGTAAGACGGGGGAGTCCTAGCAGCCGATACAAACCATGTGGAGAGACTCCATGGTTTAGATGTCTGGAATAGACCAAAGACACTAAGTGTCATGACCAAGAAGGATTGGTCCAGCATTCACGGTGAAGTGAAAGAGGCTGAGAGCATGAAAAGCCACAGTGATGGTGTGGGTTCTAGGATGGAACAAAATGAAGAGGGGAAAAACTCTTACTGCTCTCTCTTTCCTTTTGATTATATATATACATATACATTTATGCATTGTGAAAACAAAGGATTGTTTAATGCATGTATGATTGAAATGAAATGTGTGTATTTGCTTAAAGTAAATTGTGAATGCTGGAATGGTTAATTCCTTGCCCAAGAATGGACATGAATGAGTTCGTGTGCGTGTTGGGAAGGCATGAAAAATATGAAATTCTCCTTGATGAGGCTTGGATTGTCATGCCAATTGGGTAATTAACTGACTGGTTTTAATGTCTATATTATGCTTGGTCTGATAAAATTTCAATGGTGCATTTCACAGGTGAGAAAAGTGAAACCAGGTGGTGCACATTGAATATGGAAGCAGATCAAAAGTTGTTGGACTTAGCTGGAAGTCTCCTTCAAATGATTGCCAAGACCTAAGAGAATCTTGGGGAGATGCTCAAGATACAGAGAAGGTAGAATGAGATGAACCACTAGATTCTACAAGACTCTATTAGTTTGCAAAGGGAGGTGAAAATCCTTCTGGGAGCAATCAGCAAAGGAAAGGAAGGTGGATCAGTAACGGGAAAATTGTCCAAGCGACCTGATAGGAAACGGTCCAAGCATGAAGACTCAAAGGAAATTGAGCAGGTAAAGATGAAGCAGCCAGTGAAATGCTAGAGATGCGGAGGACATCATTTACGTCGGGACTGTTCGATGAGGGAACATGATGAGGGCAATAGCCACAAAGTTCCTAGACTTCAGGATCAGCTGGAAGCTGAGAACCAATAGGAGAAGTCCATGGAAGCCGAGGGGCTTGGTCTTGAATGTACAAAGCAAATGATTGAACATGGGACAGATCTGCAATTTTGAAATTTTGATGTGCAATTGTATATGTATTGTATATATGTAATGGAACACCGAGGACGATGTTATTCCAAGGGGGAGGGGAATTTAATGTCCTCGGTTTTGACCCCGTTTGCATGATGTATATATTGTAATTAATCATGGTGAGGAGCTCAAGGCAAAATCCCCACCATCGATTTGGTTGTGTGTGTGTTTCGGCAATGGGGATAGTTGCCGATGGTTTATTGTGCCATTTGGCACATTATAATTCGGCATCATGTAAATACGCACATCAATTAAAACTAAAACCACAACCAGCTATGGCAGTGCAACGTTGAATGAAAAGGGCATGGTTCCAAAGGATAAGGGGTGGGAGATGTCAAACCTTGGTTTATGGGGGGAAAACCCATGTGTTGCCACCTTGTTTGTTTTTCCACCTCTCTTGTTTCATCAACCTCTTCAATGACTTGGTTTTGTTGTTGGGGGAAGTTATGGTTGGTGGTTGAGGCAGTTATTGCTTTTGGGAGTGGGGTGGCAGGACTGTCAGTCCCTTGCCCATGCGCCCACTCCACCCACGAATGCATCCACTCCTTTCTTCCATGATTTCCCCATTCTCCCATGGTCGGTTGGTGCCACACGACTGTCTGTTCTCCCTCATGCACTCTCCACTACTCATGCTCTGGGTGGTCTGCTCACACCTCACGTTGGTTGTTCATCCGCGCGCATGAGGGGAGCTGTTCACTCTCACGCAGGAGCGGAAGTCTTGCTCATCCTCACGCATAGGAAATGATTCTACTGGATCTCACGTGGCCAGGAGAGGAGCTACTTATCAGTGGTCATTCACGTTTTTCCATAGAGTGGAAATGGGTATGTTTTCCCCTGTGTTGTGGTTGCTGATACGTTTGGGACTATTGTTTTCCCGATGCCACGAGCTGTGTTGTTGTTGCACTTTGGGGCTGCTACGGACTGTTTGGATTTTGTCTTTTCCCTGTTTTGGGATGGTGTATAGCATCCATCGTTTTCATTGTGAGTTTGTGACCATTGGTTGCCACATTTGTTGGCTAAGTTCCCATGGCTATGCTGGGAATGTTGTTTACTATCCATTGTGGACTGTGGATTGTTGTCATTGTTTTTCTGTGTGTTTGTGGCTGTAGAGGTACCCTGGTTTTGGGTTGCAGCTGAGTTATTTTGGCCACGTTAGGGCCAAGAACCATTCTGAGTTGCCTTGTGGGCCTGTGCTGTGTTTCACCTGTTGGTTGGGGCTGTCACCTGTCGAATTGTCTTTATCTTCTTCACAGGGCTGGGAAGGGATCGTTTGGCTATGTGTATGCAGTGGTTGGTCTTCGGACTGTGCTGGCTTGGCCGGTTTGTTGATGGCCTGGTAAACCCAGTGGTGTTGGTTTTCTGATTGTGTCCCTTGGCTATGTGTAATCCTGCATTGATCCTTATCCTTGGAGGAATCATGCCCAGCTTGGGGGTGGCAGCATTTCTGAGAGATTGATGAGCACGCTGGCCTATGGTTGGGTGGAACGTTGCAGCGACGTAGCTAGTTGCAGGGTGAATTCTTCATCAAAAGATAAGTACATATGATTATCCCATCTCTGCAATTATATTGATGTTTAATGAATTATGATGAACATGCTGAATGCTGGTTTATGAATATGTTTACTTCCGCTGAATGATTGAGAAATTCTGCATCTTGTATGATGTTTTATGCATCCTGTTATGCATGTTGTTTAAGCTTTTAATATCAGCATTTTTCCTGTTTATGTTCATGGGGCTGTTTGCCCGGTTGCATTGGTGTTCGTCGCGTCCTCTTTGCCGGTCCGAGGGATGGGGACGTGACATTACTAGTTGTTCTAAAACAAATTATAATCAAATCAAATTTTTGGTTATTATTGGCAAGTGTTGGTTGGTTCTAATTTTGGCTTTCCCACTTTCAATCAGCCATTAGCAGCACACCTCATTTTCGAATAACCAAACCCGCTGGATAGTGCGTTTTCGAGAAAGTATTGAATTCGTTTGTGTGTGAGTGTTCATGCATGTGTTTGTTTGTTGTCATTTCACCTTTTGGGGTAATTAATCACTGCAGGATGTTGTTGTTGCTCATTGCAGTCCTCAAAGGATGTGGGGATAAATGTTTGTTGTTCTTGCTCCTCCTGGTTTTTAGGATGCAAGGAAAGTGTTTGACAATAAACTGAATGGAATGTGATTTTGTGGAGAAATATGATTGCAGGGTATGCTCTGAATGGGAAAGATGAAAGTGCTCAAGATGGGTTGGAAAGCATAATGATTTTACTTTCTCGATGGTGCTTTTCAGTGCTTCTGATTTGTGCAAACATCATGACTTATGATCAGGGTAAGCAAGTTCATATCATGACCTCCACTCTACAATCTCTACCCCCAAACACATGCGATCTGGCTTGCAAGCTCCTCCACATGGGATTTCTACAATGTATGGTTAATATTCCTTATTCAACAACTTGGCTATTCTTCCCTTACATCGCAGGCACTCTCCTTCAAACAATGGAAGCACAAATTGGAAGCTCAACAGCCCGATAGACTCCTCCAACAACTTGCCTTCCTCACATAGAAACAATACTTGATCAGCTTGTCTGTGAACAATTTGTAGGTGCAATATCCTCTCTCCCTGGCTTCGTGGCCATTGGTTCCAAATAGAATCTCCTACGGTTACCCATCGTTCACGTCTATTACTCTTGCCATGACTGTGCCATTTTGCTTGGGTGTTTTCTTTCTCAATAATTCCAAGCTCCCCCACCATTGTCCTACTCTCTATTTACCTCTCTTACACTCTTGTGCATATAGTGATGAGCTTAGACATGTTCTTTTTGCCCAGCTGATTGTTTCCAACTCTTCTTTTCCTTCTCATCGAACTGGGCCTACCACATGTCCAATTCATGTTGTCTATGTAATTTTGTCCTTTTTTCTGAGTATTACATCAAAGTCACTCCCACATAGTCTTCCAACAGTGACAAAATGCATCAAATTCATCAACCACTGTAGCAAATCCAACACTATATGTACCCAAGTAACCTTCAACCATCATAGGTAATCTCAATGTCATTAAGTCACACTTACTTGCTGAGGGGTAACAATGTTATAGACAAATATTTTATTGGTGGATTTCCATGGAGGTTTGCTTGCATCATTCCTTTAATAGTTCTCTAACATTGTCCATTGCAGATTTTGCCTTTCTTGAAAGTCCCTCCTAGCACTCCCATACTTGGCTGGTGAGCTATGAAAGCAGAGTTGATTAGGAGATGTGAGTTGTCTTCACTACTAGTTTGATAGCCTGAGCACTTGGTAGGGCCTTTATGACCTCAGTAAATGCTTCTTGTTAGGGAGTTTTCCTCTTGGTGGCAAGGCATGAGAATGCTTCCACTTTACCCCAGCACTTGGGATGCCAAATTTTCAGCCATCAACTGCTGAAGAGTGAATGTTTCCTTAAGGGAAATGTCTTCTCCTTGTAGAATTTGAGCATATATATCTAGGCACTAACACAAGAGAGAGATATTGTGAAAAATAGATCAATAATCAACAATTTATGTAACAAATGTGAAATCATAAATCATTACACAAAAGATATAGAGCAAATAACAAGAGAGAATGTTGTATTGCATTAACCATCAATGAATGAAATAGAAAATATAAATAGGAAATACAATTTGAATTAGGTCTTTAGGAACCCTAATTCAACAACATAACATTCAAGCTACCAAACTTTCACTTGCCTACTCAAAACTAGCACCAGTTTCTTGTTAGCCAAAAGTCCATGATCAGGGGTATTGGTTTTAGCACTTTCATTGCTATTGGCATTGAAGGATACCCAAGAGAAGCAAAAGGAAAGGAAAATATTGCTGGGCATGTAAGAATATTATATGAGGAAGGGCAATTGAAGGATGCAATTGATCATCTATACCGGATGAAATGACTGGATAATGTTAAGGTATTGTCTGATTTGTATTGTTTCCTTTTGAAGGATTGTGTTAAGATGAAAGGTTTAGAAGAGGGGATGAGAATCCATGGACATATGTATGCAATTGGGTTTAAATATTGCATTTACTTAGAAAACCATCTAATCAACATGTATGCAAAATGTGGAAATTTGGGTTGTGCACGTGCACTATTTGATGCAATGCCTTTGAGGAATTCCTTCTCTTGGAATAACATGATTGTAGGGTATGCCAAATGTGGGAAAGTATATTATGCATTCCAACTGTTTGACAAAATGCCTAACTGTGACGTTGTTTCTTGGAATGCGATGATTGCAGGTTACACGTGATATGGTCATGGGGAGAATGCCTTCAAGCTCTTCTGTGAGATGAGATGGGAAGGCATGAGAGGGGATCGCTATAGATTAGCGAGTATTCTTAGCACATTCACTCGTATTCAGGAAAAAAAAGAGGGTAGGAAGGTCCATGCCCACATTGTTAAGATAGGGTTTGATTTGGATGTGTTTGTAGAGACCGAACTTGTTGATATGTATGGGAAGTGAGATAGAATAGAGGATGCGCACCAAGTGTTTAATGAAATGCATGGAGAGAATGTAATGTCATGGAATACATTGGTTGCAGGATGTTCCAATTCTGGGGAGATGGAGATGCTTAAGATTTGTTTGAGGCACTATGACATTGGTTCCTAGAATGTGATGATTGTGAGCTATGCAAAGCATGGGAATGATGAGGAGGCTCTTAAACTATTTTGCGGGATGTATAGGTTAAACATGAAGCTGGACCACTTCACCTTTGGTAGTATTCTCAGTGCATGTGCCTGGGTGGAGGCTCTAGAACAGGGGCAACAGGTTCATTCCCTTATTATTAAAACTGCTTATGAGTCTAATGTCTTTGTTGGTAGTGCCCTTGTCGACATGTATGCGAAATGTGGTAGTATAGATGACGCATGCTACTTCTTTGAGTTAATTCCTGAAAGGAATGTTGTCTCATGGACTGTCATGTTCTCTGGTCATGCTCAACATGGGTAGAGTGAAGAGGCCTTGAAAGTATTTTACCAATTGCAGTGAGCAGGCATGAAGCTAGACCAGTTTACTTGTGTCAGCATTGTTAGTGCTTGTGCCGGCCTAGCTGATTTGAAATAGAATATGTAGTTCCATGCGTACGCCATTAGCACAGGATTTGAGTCACACGTCTCTGTGGGTAATTCCCTCATTACGATGTATGCAAGATGTCGGAGCATAGAAGATGCCGAGCATGTATTTGACAAAATGGATGTTCAGGATGTAATATCATGGACTACAATTTATAGGATATGCAAAATATGGTGATATAGATCATGCACGCCACCTATTTGACAGTATGTCTGAACGAAATGTAATATCCTAGAATTCAATGATTGCAGCATATGTCCAACATGGGTATGGTGAATAGGATTTAAAATTGTTTGGTCAAATGCATCAGGGAGGAATCAATCCAGATTGGATCACCTTTGCTTGTGCTTTGGGTGCAAGCTCGAGCTTGGAAGCTCTGAAACAGGGTAAGCAGATTCAAAGCCACATCATCAAAGTTGGATTTGAGTCTTATGTTTTTATGGGTAATGCCCTTATCACCATGCTTGCCAAATGTGGAAACATAGAAGATGCATACCATCTATTCCACAGCATGCCTAAGAGAGATTCGATTTCATGGAATTCTATTATCACTGGATATGCTGAACATGGATATGGAAAAGAGGTCCTTCAATTGTTCAAACAAATGCTACAGCCAGGTGTTGATCTAGACCACATTACATTTATTAGTGTTCTTTCTGTGTGCAGCCATACAGGTTTAGTCAATGAGGGTCGTGAGTACTTCAATTCCATGAGTTGGGATTCCAATCTTGTGCCAGGAATTGAGCACTATGCATGTATAATTGACCTTCTTGGCTGATCAGGCCTCCTGGATGAAGCAAAGCACTATATCAATACTATGCCATATGAACCTAATGCAGGTATTTGGGGAGCATTGCTTAGTGCTTGCAGGATCCATGGTAATCTGGAGTTAGCAATACGTGCTACAGGACGTCTCTTTGAGTTGGAACCACAAGACTCTGGATTGTATGTGTTTCTTTCAAATATCTATGCCACTGCGAGAAGGTGGGAAGATGTAGCAAAGGTGAGCAAGATGATGAAAGATAGGAGAATTAAAAAGAATCCAAGATGTAGCTAGATGGAAGTCAGGAATATAGTGCATTCATTCACGGTAAATGATAGTTCACACCCACAAATTAGGGAAATCCATTCATTATTGGAGGCCTTGTTTAGGCAGATGAAGGATGCAGGGTACATTCCCAACACAAACTTTGTGCTTCATGATCTGGAGAATGAGGACAAGGAACAATCTCTCATTCACCACAGCGAGAATTTATCTATTGCTTTTGGGATTATGAGAACCCCAATTGGTACACCCATCCAGATTTTTAAGAACTTGCGAGTGTGTGGTGACTGCCACATAGCCATTAAGTTCATCTCCAAGACTTGTGAATGAGAAATTATGGTAAGGGATGCTAACCGCTTCCATCATTTCAAGGATGGCTCTGTTCTTGTGGGGATTACTGGTGAAATGGAAAATATGAATGTTTTCATTATTCCACTTTTCTTGTGGGCATAGAAATGATCAGATTTGATAGCAGGGTTCATCATATTTGTTTGGAAGGATTTTGTCTTGAATGAATGATTACTTGGATACACCCATCACTTTTGCAAGGTTGGGAACATGGCATACCTTGAAATATTTCTAGTACTCAAGAATTAAAGTTGATAAGTTCTCCATACATTGGACTTCTTTCTTCATAAAGTAGCTATTGTTATGGGGTTTATAGACTAGTCCATTCAAAAAACCCATGCATATTTTGGAGAGCCCTATTGTGGACTTGCATAGTACACACAATAAATAAGTTCATCTACAGAATTGTTAAATGAGAAATTGAATTGAGGGGCGATACCGCTTCTTTTTTAGAACATTTCAAGGGTAGAAAAAATGAGCAGAACAAGGATGTGACAACCCTTGATTGGAATGTGAGTTATACAATTTTATATTATGTGAAGAAACATTTCTATATTTTGGTTTCTAGTTTTGAAAGAGAATCTTATGAATATCCTAATTTTCCTGTACTGCTGGACTGGTTCAGGAAGAAGGGACATTGCTTGCATCTGGTTGTTATGATAGACAAGCAAGGATTTGGAGTAAGGATGGTAAGGCTAGCCTTGATTCATGTTGCATGGAATCTCTTGAAGGGTGTATTTTGTTAGGAGCAAATCTTGGTGTGCACGATTTTATGAGGGTTGCACAAATGGTAGCTAATTTTATAAGATACAAATAAGCATTCTGAGGTTTTATACTTGAAGTAGCCAAATGCAAGAATGGTATGTTGGTGGCAGTCACCAAATTTTAATCTTGATAATCTCCCTTGTTCTTAGTTGGATTTCTACATCCTGTTAGAATGATTTAGTGGGTGGGATTCTCTATCCCTGTTGATCCTACCATTGAGACTCCAAATTTGTTACGCGAAGTGTATCACGTTTCAATCTATTATGGTCAAACTGCACCAAGGAGTACTTGTCATGCAAGAAAATGGGGACTCTGGCATCAAATGTAGTGTTGAACCATAGTACCATAAATGATACTCGATATTCTTCCCAGGTCATTTGCATCAAATACTAGATCATTGGTCTGCTATTGTACAAAAATGCCCTCATAACATGCCACTGACTATAGAGTGCCTAGGAAAAAAGGGACTTTGGTTCTTCCTCTTTCTTTTGGAAAACAAGAGGTTCTATATGCCTTTTCCTACCTTTTGAAGGGAATTGAAGAGTTTATGGAATATTTCATGTTGATGATGTTCCTCCTGGATTAGTTCTTTCTTTTCTTTGAAGGATGTCTCTGTTCTGGCCTCAGTCAACATGCATAAGACATTTTGTGACCACAAATCAGTATAATTCTTTGATCCCACTCTTGTTTCACCTAATTTGGCCTATTTGGATGCCTTTTTCTTTAACTTTTCTAGTTTTTTGTTCCATTCAAGCATTTGTGAGATTTAGAACTTCTGTAATCTTGTTCTATGTTGTAATGAAAAGACACTACCAAAATTCACCTGTAAGTTGGACCAATAACTATTAGAAATGTATTGGCTATTAAGCTCTTTTCCTGAGTGTCCTACAGATCCAAAGATTCAACAACTTGAATTTGGACAATCCCAGAAGGTCCATGTGGATCTGCCATACAGAGTGGGCCTCCAAAAGCTCTTGTTTTAGAACATTTCAAGGGTAGAACAGATGAACAGAACAAGGAAGTGACAACCCTTGATTGGAATGTGAGTTATACAATTTTATATTATGTGAAGGAACATTTCTATATTTTGGTTTCTAGTTTTGAAAGAGAATATTGTGAATATCCTAATTTTCCTGTACTGCTGGACTAGTTCAAGAATAAGGGACACTACTTGCAACTGGTTGTTATGATGGACAAGCAAGGATTTGGAGTAAGGATGTTAAGGCTAGCCTTGATTTATTTGTTGTCTGTATATATTTCTTCAAAGAATAAAACTTCTCAAAAGATCTGTCTTCTAGATATTAACATTGCTCTTTTAGATATGACTGTCACTCAGGTTATGCTGGGTTTATATGTTTCAAAAAGAAAATTTGAAGGTTATCAAACATGTGGAAAGATTTTATATTCCCATTGTTACTTTGGTGTTAACATTCAAGCTTATGTTGACCTTGTGGTGGGTTTAACTACATATGGAGTTGAATTGGGTAAAAATATGTTGATCTCAGAGAATCAATTATGATGCATTTTTCTGTTTCTACTATCTAGTGGATGCCAACCTCAAGGAAGAAATTTGTTGATTATCTACAACCAGGTGAAATTTGTTTTTGGGAAGAATGTTTGGTGTCTTGTTTGCATCATATGACTTCATCATTTCAGTTGAACTCTAAAGGTGGATTGCTATGGTGTCCATCAAGAGTAAATCCTGACTAGTCTATGCATTTTATTACATGAAATATTAGCACCCAGTTCTCCTCACCTGATACAAAACCTAGGTTATACTGGGGATTTATCATTTGGTGTCTTGGATATGTTACACATGTGCTATGGATGGGTTGAATATGTGCCTAGGAAACCCTGCTGTGATTGGGGATGCTAGGGTATCTCCTTTACATAGAGCACAACATTTCTTACCCTACAGGATTCCAATTATAAATGAAAATAACTGTTATTATTGATTTTTTTCCTTTACTATATTATAAACAGAACTAGACCAACACACTCCCAAAGAAAAATACTCTTATATTTTATTCTTCTGCATGTATTAAATTTCTTACAACTGGTCCATGGACTGTTTAATTATGTTGTTTGTAATAGATTGGTTGTTACATCTCATATTCATTTTTTTTGGCTTGCTTTGTTCCTTCACTAGGAGAATTGAGGAACACATTGAAAAAACATAAAGGACCCATTTTATCTGTTTATTGGAACAAGAAAGGATACTTCCTTCTTAGTGGAAGCATGGATAGAACTGCAATTATATGGGATGCTGAGACAGGGGAATTAAAAGAACAATTTGAGTTTCATTCAGGTTTGTGATAATCTGGAAGGATACTTGATCCAAAACGAAGTATTCCGTTTCATTAATCTTGGCTTCTTGTGTATTTACAAAAGATAATAATCAGGTGAAACTTTTGTCACTAAATGAATATATCGTTGGTGCAACACCCATTCTTAATGCTGATTGGCGGAATAATGTCTCCTTTGCTACGTGCTCCACAGACAAGATGATATATGTGTGTAAATCTAGGGAAAATTGCCCAATCAAAACTTTTTCTGGGCATCAGGTTTGTTGCTTTGTATGCAATGCAATTTCTCTGAGAGGTTGGCTTATTTATAGAATTGCTTTATGGGGATAGCTTTCATGTCAATGTTTTCTTTTCTTGGATGAGGACTATAGATTCTAGACCACATTACTTAAGATCCTTGTGATCAGTTCTCTCTTCTTTTTCTATTTATGGTTTATTAGTAGTGAATAATTAAAATGTTTGACTAAATAGTTAAAGTTTTTAGCGTTATAAATCCTCCATTTGATTGGGGGATGTTTAAGTATGAGTTTAAACATGGTATTTTAAAATGTGCTTTTCCTCTTTCTCTTTTCTGGTTTTGGCTATTCAATTGACTACCGTTATTTTTCAGGTTAGTTTCTTTGGAGGAGATGATCAGTTTGACACTGGAGATTATTGGAGGTGAACTGATTCTACTTTCAACTTGTAGGCTAGTTAGGTTCTGAGATTGATTTCGGTGTACCTTCTTAAATATGTGCATACTATAGAACGTGCTCATTAATGTCCTAATTATGCTCCCAAGATTGAGATTGAAGGCAGAGGGAAAGTATGGACGCACAATCAAAAGATATGGTTACAACACATTCATACTGGTGGTTGTTTGCATAGTCATGATAATAAGTACACTCGCATAGTTGGTGGCCAACAGGAGGTTTGTTACTCTTTTATGAGACAACTCAATTGTAGATTGTTTTCTTAATCAATTTTGGCAGTTCTAAAATGTAAAGGTTTGTTATACCCCTCTGACATTAGTACTTTTTAAATTTTTTTTGGCCCATTTTATGATTGGAGATATATTCTGAATAGAATGGAGTTGGATTGAATTGGCTAACTCTTCATTAGCAATCACTCCTTTCTATCATAAACTCTTGTTTCGATTATAGGAAAAAACTACATGTATGTAATGAATCTCTGTTGTTTTATGCAGATGGTGATGCTCCATCTAAAAGTAGCTTGGAGCAATTTGTTGAGTTCTCTGAAACAAGTATCAGTTTAGTTCTTGGAAGAAACCTCAAGGTAAAGGTACTAGACTTTCCCACTTCTTTGGGAAGAAGGAATGCGATATATTTAGCTCATGGAAATTTTTGGAGTGCCAGTGTCTAAAGATTGGAGTTCGAAATGAAGAGCAACTCAAATTGAGGATATGCTGATGCATGCATGCCCTCCTTGGGATCTGCAACTAAAACTGAAAAACTCCTCAAGCATGTGTGCTCTAGCTAATTACAAAAACTAGGAGTAAACAAAATGAAACAAAAAGGGTACAAAACTAGGAGTAAAATTTATCATCAAGGAAACAAAAGGATACAAAACTAGGAGTCCTAGAGAGGAGAGGAACATAAATATATCTATCCTGTGGGTGTTTAAACTTTGCAAAACTTGTCAAAAATGTTATAGGCGTTCTATTGAGGTGAAAATGTAAACCACAATGTCATTAAGGTATGCTGCCTCAAAGTTATTTGTGAATAGTTGTAGGATGTTTATCAAATGCATGAATGTTGAATGTGCATTATCCAAGCCAAAAGGCCTTCTAGGCCTCTCACATCTATCTCATTTGTCTTGAATGCTGTAATACACCAAATTTATCCCCTACTAAATAAAGTGGCTAAGAATAAGTCTATATTATGCTTATTTGGTGTAGTTGGCATAAATGGGGGTGCATTAGTGAAGGCCTAGTTATTTGAAATTATTCCAGAAACATACCCTATGTTATAGTGTTGTACTAATGGACAAAAGGGTTCCACTTCCATTCATTATTTCCACCCATTTGGGTTTTGAGAAGAGCTCTCATCCTCGGTGTAGCATTCATGTGAGGTAGGATTTAGATTCCATCTATGTTTTATGGGATGTTGGGTTCTACCATTCTTGTGGAAGATGAATAGTGAGGAATCCCAGATACACAACTTTCTAGAATCCTTGCACAATAGGTTCTAGTACCGATATATATTGTAGTAGAAATTAGTAGAGAGGATTCATAGCTCTAATCTGGTTGGGGATGGCAGAGATTGGGATAAACTGATATGTGACTATTATAGGCCTTGGTTGAACCTAATAACATACTTGTATTAGAATTTCCTTGCCTATTCTAGAGTGGCTAGCAAGAATTTTTCCCTTGCAAAGGTATTTTGTGCTCATCTAAAAGAGAATCTCAAGACTACATTAAATGTTTTGAATCCTGTTGCAGGGACTAATTTATTAGCTGCAGAAGATGGACTGAATCGAAAAGTATTTTGGTGCTTGTTTGTGGTACAATTTTTTGTATTTCTGGTTGATTCTACTAAAGAGAATGCATAATATATCTGTTCACTTCGCTTTTCTTTCATCTATATTGGAATTTGAGTGTATAGGTGTTGCAACTCTACCATCTCTAGAATTTTCTTTCTTTTTTAAGATATAATTGATTTAGATTTTAGTGGATTTCTATATTTTTGTAATGATGCAAGTTCAGAGTGATCATTTTGAGGAGTTCTTTGCACCTAAATTAGAAAAGCATGGGTACATAGCTGTTTATAAGAAGAAGACAACGAAGGTTTGAGTTCTGATTACCTAATATTTTTTTGGTGAAGGTTCTATATTTCTTGAGATGTATACCAGGAAATGAAATAAAATATGTATTTGGCTTACAACCTATAATACTATTGCTAACATCATATTTTTCAGTGTATTACAAGAAATACAAAGAAACAATACATAAATAACACACCTCAAAGCACATATATTTCTCCTAGAAATATTAAAGGAGTCTTTGCTCGAATCTAAGAATAAATATAGAGCAAGATTTTAACCCAATCAATAGTTGAGTGATAAGCCTTGCAACAGTCAAAGAAGATCGAAGACTGCAGTTTGACCTCCATACCTCATAAGGTTTTATTTCTTGTTTGGTTAAAAGTCTTGTCTGACAAACACATATTTTTCATAGTTTCTGTAGCTGATCAAATATCATAACGCCTATTTACATAAGAAGCCAAGAATAGACACAATACCTGCATGGATTCATACAATTTTCTCTTTTTGCAGGGCATCATAATCTGTGACGTAGCCTTCAAGTCATCTACATCCTTCTCTGGTCCAGAACATATGGTCGGAGCCTTCAAGTCATCTGCATCCTTCTCTTCATCTTCAGAATATTCAAGTGATTCATGTATTTCCTTGCATGACAACAATGCAGAATATGGAATGCCTTCAAGTTCCTTTGCCAACTCTTCTTGATATGACCTTTCAATTGCCATTTCCTACAATAATTGATAACTGGGTATCAAAGTGATCTATTACTTACTGAAACATCCATTGAAATTGAAAGTAATATTTTGTGTTTAAAAACATAGTAGTTGAGTAATTCTTCACAAACATCTTGGTTAAATAAGAATTAATTGCATATAAAAGTAATTACCTTTGTACGCCTTTTTGCTGCTGCATTGGCTTCATTTCGATAGACAATAGCATCTGCCAGTATTTTTTGGCAATCATTGATAGCCTAATCCTCCATCCTTTTCATGGGTAAAACTTGTTGCTTTTCTGTTGTTTGCAAGTGCTTAAGACTTGTTTCTTTGCTTATTGCTTTGCTGTTGCTGTTGTTACAAAAATTACTTAATAAACACATTGTTTGAAGTTGAACAATGTAGAAATGTGTATGTGGAATTCCAAAACAATCAAATCATATGCTGGGGACATGAAACAGTTGAGTCACAGTACTGCTCCATGAGGACACTAATTTCTCATGATCTATCATTGGCTTATTACTAATGTAAAATTTATTAACACTACCAAAACCAATTAAGAATCCATGAAACATTTTCAAGTTCCAGAAGGTTTAAGAAAACCCTTAAGGGAAGATTTTGTAATTAGGAAGAGTCTTAGAAACATTCATGCATTTATATACATCAATTTTGGATAATGTTGTCTCTCATGGGAATTTTGTTCCCTAGAATCCCATAAAGGTTTAAATTCATTTGATTATGAGAAGGGTAGCATGGGTTCAAGGGTAGACTATGTGTTAGCTATGAGTACAGAGTATCTAGTAAGGATCTCTAGTATTTGGGTATGTGGTAATAGGTATAGGGTATAGTTAAGAAACATTTTGTCAAAAGAGTCAGGCACTATAGAAAAAATAAATTCCTCTTCTATTGAAATTAAATGTTCTGTTATTTACTATTAGGAAATGGATATTTAGTTTTGTTAGATTTTAACATTTGTTCTGCTAATATAATGCAGGGGAATGTTTTTTATTGGATTAAAATGCTGGATATTTTGTTTTGTTAGATTTTAACATATGTTCTGCTAATATAATGCAGGGGAATGTTTTTTATTGGATTAAAACGCTTTAACAAAGCCCTAGAATTTTTTCAGCATGTGAGTGGGTAACATGCTCTTAAGTTGGTTCTGCTGCTTGTTTTTTGCTTCACCATTTTTGAGAACTGTTATAGGATTATTGGAGTTTCCAATCATGTTATTTTTGGTGCAGGAGATTACAGCCCCAGCAACAAATCTAACTGCAATAACTGTGGAAGAATACAAAAAAATTGTCCTAGTTTCTCTCATTCAGACTGGTCAGGTTAGTTCTTCACTTCTTAGTTGCGTTAATGTTGCTACTATGAAATACGTTGATTATGTCCATAATTCTGTGTTGAAGTGTGCTAAGCAAATGATGTTCAATTCAAACAAAAGGAAGTGTGCTGAACAAACCATGTTCCATTCAAATTCAAACCCACATTTTTGGCAGTGTGAAAAATGGATTTCATTCTTACTTATAGAAACAAAGGTGTTAAGACAGATCAGTTATCCACCTTACTTGTGTAGGTTCTATACAGACAGAAAATATCAAATGAAAATGAACTAGTGATCTTGTGGAATGTAGTAAAAAATCTGTCATTATAGCAATATTGATTCTTGTAAATTATCTATACGATGTTAGCTTGTGGAAATTTCCTAGAATATGGTAACAGATGCTCTTGATCTATTCATTCTTCCTTCATTTTTTTCTTTTATAGCTGACTTTTGTTTAAAATTTTTTTATTACAGGTTTGAACATTTCCAAAATATACACCTGCTGTTGTCCAAAGAAATTTGAAATCTTGCACTTAGGTATATGTGGTCATTGTTGTATAGCAAACCTGATTCAGGTTTTGTTCAAATATTCCAATAATTAAAATTTGTTAATTTACTTTTTTCAATGATTTGTGAAATGTGTTTTTGTCTTGGTTTGATTGGTTGTCTATCATATCTTTAATTCTGGTAGGACCTCATTATTGGTGTTAAAATCTAGAACTATAACTTGTATTCACTATTCAATTGGATTCTTCCATCCACCTATGTAATTGTTGAGTATAGTGATGTAAAGAGCAAGGTTATGAGAACAAGAACTAGAATCAGTTGAGGGTCACACCTGGACCAGAATAGAACTGGGTTGGAGAACCATCATCAAAATCATATACATGAGGATATCGTGGATAGTATAAAAATCACACCATAAACCTAGACCCAGTTTAGAGGGAGACATCATAAATATTTAAAATATTTGAAACATGTAAGAGGTGGTTTCGAAGATTAAACGTTTGGTTTGAGTCCTTCTGGTTTTTAAATCAATTCAATCCATTGGTTCAGTACACAAATGGAACCAAGTGGATATTTTCCATGTGAGAATTGCAAATGTGAAGACATTGTGCATGATAAGGATGGTACAAATTGTAAAATTACACATGAAGTTAGGGAATCTAGAGGATGCAGTCACTATAATAGCTATCTGTATAGAAGAGACAGTGAGAAACCTAAAAAACATAGGTCAGGTATGAGATACATGGTTTGTAGAGATGATGCAAGAACCAAGTGTCAAATACTAACTTGAGGTTATATGGATTGTAGTGAGGATGAGAGGAGAATTGGTTGAAACAGGTTAGGATCCATGAGTCATAGATGAAAAAAGGAGTGAATATCACAAGGAAAGTCAAATTGATTCTTACCCCAGAGGATGGAGCAAGTGCAGAGAAGAAATCTCAGATCCAGTCAATTTCAGGAGACATAGAAGCACAAAAAGGAAGCATAGCTGAAGAAGCAGGATTAGGAGGAGAAGACTTAGGCATAGGACAACATCAAGAAGTAGCAGTGGAAAATCACACTCTAGATCCCTTGATAGGTGTTGCAGAAAATGTAATTTAACTTCAAAGTATGATTATGGCACCAAGCAAGTAGAAATCAAAAGGAAAAGTGGAATTTGGCCTACAAATCACATGCCTGTATTGAAAGAAGAAGCACTTATGTCATTGAACATAGTTATTAAATTATTCCCATTGATTCCTATGAAACTTAACTTGTTGTTGTAATATCCATTCTTGTAATAGTAGGAAGAGGAAGCACAACCATTATTCAAGTGAGTCCGATGAAGGTGCTTCGCTCAGGAGGAGAAATTATTGTTGATGTACATGGGTGTCATACAATACCATATGCATGTTCATGTTATGTCTGTAGGGGAATTCCATGTAATGATTCTCAGTTTGGTCTGTACGGAACAATTAGCACCAAATCTAAGATAGTTGCACCCATCAGAGGGTGTAGTAAAAGCACATCAAGTTCTCATGCAAATCACTGTGTCCAGAATCTAGATCTTTGTGATACTAGACCGGTAAAAGCACCTTATGACCTGAGGGAAGGTTCTTTGAATATTAATGTTCAAAATGAATGATGGTCAAGTTTTACTGGGAAAAGGTCAAATTTATTTCTAGACAAACTGAAACTAAAGAATATCAAAACCAATGGTTGAAACTTAGCTTAAAAACTCCACAAAGTTCAGGGCTTAAGGTGGAACGTATTTTTAAAAATGATCTAAAACTTTCCCTTCCTGATTTTGATGAAGAAATAAATAGAGAGGGATCATCTCCAACTCGATTATATGGAATGGGTTTTATTCTTCTGGGGAAAAAATAAAATGAGCTGATACTGATGGATTTTCAGTTGATACTTCCCTCTTTCACTTTTCAATATGTAGTCCTCCTGTCCTCCACCAAATGAGAAGATTCATTTTTTAAATGCAACACATGCATTGATAGTGCTACCTAATTTGAATTTACCAGAAAAAAATATAAACATGGATTCTGGTACTACCACATCAATATTTCAGGGGAAGTTGGCATCTGTTTCTAACCAGAATTTCCATTATTCACCTACAAAAGAACTGCAGTGTGCAACACTGTAGCAGAGTAATATGGGTACATCAGGCATCTCAGGTGAGTAAATATTAGGTACATAATCAAAATCAAATGCACATCATATTGAAAGAATTGTCATTATTCCCCTACAAATGAACCACAGTGTGCAACACTGCAGCAGAGTAATTTGGGTACATTAGGCATCTCAGGTGAGTAAATATTGGGTACATAATCGAATTCAAATGCACATCATATTGAAAGAATTGCCATTATTCACCTACAAAAGAACCATAGTGTGGAACACTGCAGCAGAGTAATTTGGGTACATCAGGCGTCTCAAGTGAGTAATATTGGGTACATAATCGAAGTCAAATGCACATCATATTGAAATGTTGTCAATCTAGAAACATTCTAATTATCTTACTATCTTGTTTGTTTACGTGAAGACAATATCCTGGTTTCCGGGCATGCTCTTCCACCAAATCAAGGCAACAATAAGACTTCACTTCTCACAAATTTTCCTTACAAAGAGAAAGGTATAGTTCCGTGTCCAGAAGGTTTACTATCATGAGGGGAATATTTAAATGTAAAGCTTATATAAGAAATTTTGAATCTTATTTTTTTCCTAAATGCAATGTAATGAATGTATATTTCAAAGGATACATAGTCCATGATTGTATTTTATATGGAGCTAGCAAGAATTGATTGTATATTACATGGAATTTGCAAATAATTTTATATTCAAGAATTGAATTGTTCCATACAAAATTCAAATTACATTCATCACACTAGATGTGTGTGTGTGTGAAAGAAAGAGTGAGATAGACTAGTGGGCAAAAGTATCCAATGGGACAGAGAGAGACACAATGATTCGAACTTGTTGTGAAGCTGTAGGGGGAGAAGGGATCCATGCACTCTTACAAGTTAATATAGATAACAATTTAAAAATTAATCAAGTAGTAATCTAGAAATTAAATTACAATATACCAAAATCAGTCTAAAATTCTTGACACTAAGTCTCAAATCAAGAGATGAAAAGTCATCAAACTCTTAGGAGCCTACTGACACATTAAAGAAGTAGTTCAAGGAAAATAATGGCAACACTATTATCATATATAAGGACATTGGCAATAGAGCTTCATGGTTTTGATGTCACATACATAGAGATGTTTCAACGAAATATATGCCTCACTTCATATGAATCTGCAGCATTTAGCTAAAACATTATTTTAGTAGTCCTATATAGATTTTCTTATATGAACTATTGGAAATCTTTGTTCCTTTTAAGCCTTCCATTCTATACATGGAGCTAGCATGTACAAAAGAAATTAGAAATACAAGAACTGTCTATCACTTCTTAAAAATGGGGAGAAAATAACGAAACAAGTCCAAAATTAGACGCAATAAATAAATAGGTTAAGACAAATCAAACAACATTGTTCATTAATATATGGACATTGAGAGGATTAAAGGTTCAGATTCTGATGTCACAATGAATTCTACAATAATTATCTGCAAGAAATTCATTGATCCCATGCTTTGATAAAAATGGGTTGTTAGTAGTTACCGCTGGATATCTTTTGCCAAGGATTGGAGGAAATACACTGGTGCTAGCAAAATGTTGTATCGAAGTTTGCAAGAAAATGCATACATGCAAAATTGGTAGTCTAGCAAAAATATTCCTGTTAAATATGTGTTACTGACACATCATGCAATATGCAGGTTTCAATTCAACTTTATGATAGGGAAACATCACTCATCATGAATACATTCAGGTAGTTGTTTATCTGTAATATTTTATTGTTTCCCTTTCCATTTATGCACATTTCTCTTTGTTAAGAATGAACCTGTAAATTTGACATTGCAATAGGTCGGAAAGGGATGAGATGTCGGACTAAACCATTTTGATTTGTTTGAGGGTAAAGTAGCCCGGTGGAAATGGAGAACAAGTTCTCAGCAGAGATGTGTATAGACTTGGATAGCTCCTTGACTTTTTCAGAATTTTGTCCTTCTACTTCACTACTGTTAGATTTTATGTTTGTACGATGGTTAGTAATGAGTTATTTTTTGTAACACATTACTTTTGCAAGTGTTTATGGTTTCATGAGGAAGGTCTATGAAGAAGGAATTCTAATTAGTAAACCAATTAGTAATGGAACATATTAAGTGTTTGTTGTACCACTTTGAAAAATTGATTTGATTTGTACAAAAGAATATGATAATTGTTGTTGCATTACTTTGGAAAATTGTTTCATAACAAGTTTTGGGTTCATATTAGGCTAGGAATATGCCAAGTTCATGGCTTTTCTTGCTCGAAGAAATTCATTCATAATTTTTGTTCTTGGGCATTAATGACCGTGTGTTTTCTTGTACGAGAAAGATATTTTCATGGGGTAAAATAATTTCCATAATTTTTGCAAGTAAAACATTAAGAAATGTATTTCATGGGGAGAAATCGTAACACATAGTGCCCACAATACAACCCAGCAAGCGAGTTATCTCATGGAGGAAGAAACTTTGCTTGTATTGATTAAGAATGTAGCCTCCCATGCAACCAATCAATGTGTTTGAAGAAATGCTTCAACCAACCAACACATTATTGCAAAATGTTTTAGACTTAAAATACAATCCCGTGTTTGCCTTCTGAATGGTGCATTTCCTTTTCCAACATAACTTTGGGTGGGAAATGGTTGTGGGGTTAATTCAAGACATTTTTGGGCATGGAATCTCTTGACCTTGGATGTAATTACCTTTATTCCTATAGATAATTGTGACATCAATCCCTTTATATGGGAAAATAACTCCCCACAAAAACTTCATAACATTGATGGTTATGATCTTATGAAAATGTTTTTGGTTGTGAGATGAAATCAATCTTATTCATATCCTTTCATTGCAAGAAATCTTCCTTATAGTGGCACTGAAATAGTACAAGTATTCCAATATCTTCCCCTTGTCTTCTTTGAAGTATTTCTTTTACATTTTTTTGTTATATATGTTGGATTTGAAAATAGTTATGTAAGTATCATTTGATTTTAAGAAATCTTACTTAGAGTGGCACTCAAATAACAAAAGCATGTCAATATTTTCTGTGAGTATTCTTATATAATTTTTAATGTTGGATTTTGGTTGAAATACATTGTTGGGGACAGCTTGGAATTTTAAAAACTTGATCATTGCATGGAGAGTAGATATAACATTGCAATTAAATTGTTTACTCAAGGGGGAGATTGGATTGTCGAACACACTAATGCTTGGATTGGTTATCATTGAAAATATTTGTTTGTGTAGAATGTGATGAATTAACATACAAAATAATGATTATCAAGTTACTATAGATACATAATGGCTTACCATGTAATTTTCCTTCAAGTATTTCATATGCATTTATTAAGTGCACAAATGACTTGAAGGACTAGTATAGGGTAAGCTATTATGGATCTATAGTAACTTGATAATCATTACTTTGTATGTTTGAATGATGCAAAATTTATTTGAATATCATTATTCTCAAACAATAACAACTTCTGAAAGGGTGCTAGCTCAATGGTAGAGCACCTGCCTAATTATAGGCAGGAGGTTGGTGGTTCGATTCCTCCGTACCCTATCATAAATTTGTGACTACGAAAACGACTAAATTCACATATATACGACTATTAGTAGCTAATTTCCTATATCTTATAGCACGACTAACATTTAGTCGTATGTAGCTTAGTCATTAATATGTTATCATATAGTAGTTTATTTAGTTGTATATTTGGTTATTAACTACTGCAATCAGTTACTAAATCAATGACTAAATCCGTGACTAAATCATTGTGACTATCAATGAATAAATCAATGACTAATAAGTCAAGCTATTAATGAGTAAGTGAAATACAACTAGTTATAAGATAGTGGAAATTTGCTACTATTAGTCGCTGACTCGAAAATAGTAATTTATAGCCTGATTTTAGTCATTTTTTAGTCATTAATTTCTCATTTTGTACTAGTAATCATTCTAGTCAAGCTTTATGAAGAGTCCACGGGTCTACATATTTCCTAACGCACTGGTCCAAAATATGGAAAGTTGTGTATTGAAACCTTTTAAAGTCTCCTGTTCTTTGAATTTGCGACAAAGCTCATGCATAAAAATAAAAACTAAATGCCAGTACAATCCCAAGTTCCAATGCTATAGTTTGGTGGCTTATTCAAATATCACAAGAAGCATCGATATCATACAAGTGCTAAAAGCTTTTACACAATGAATGCCCAGGTGCCAAGATTTTGTGTGAAGTTTCAAGCAGCATTGTTCAATATCAATATTATAATATATGCCCAATTCTCATAGCAAGATGCCGAGAAATATCCACACGAGCACTCAACGAGAATTGACAAGCAAGGCGACAAATCAAAGAGAGAAGCTCGTCCCAAAGATTGAGATGTCAAAAACCGGTATCAACAAATGGCATAAAGATCATCCTTTGAGTCATTTCCATATTCGGAGGCATAAAATCAGAACATCTGGCAGCATAGGCTCATCATCAAATATTATTCCTAGATATTCATTAGTCGAATATAGTGCATATCAAATATGGTGGCATTAACTAAGACATTCATCCATAATGTGGCAAGATTAGAAGGAAGTAGCTCCAACAGTTTGATATTTGTTGCAACTGATTTGATCAATTTCTAGCTAGATGATAGAATTTATTTCCCAGAATTTAGGAATAGATTAGACATTATTATTTGTATTTAAAACTGTGCTTTTTGGAAGAAAGGGGAGAGTTCCAGCCAAGGGCTAAGGAAAGGTTAGAAAGAGCTGCAACTATTGGTTGCAAGCACACATATACTTATTTTGATTTCCTTAATATGAAGAGATGCTTTGGAGTGATTCTAGTCAAGATGAGCCTTATTTTGTTTTATTATGAATTGATAAATTATGTGTTATTCATGATTTTGTTCTGTGTATGGTCCTTATGCATCCATACCAGAATTCTTATGAGTTATATACATGTTTATTAAGGATGTGAAATGGGATTTGCTTACTTTTTTTTATAAATTCACACTTGCAAATATTTCTATTACAACATGTTACATTTATACATCTACGACATCCATTTTCCCATGTCATATTTACTTGTTCATAAACTCTCATACATATCTATTTTTATCACATCATTAAGATTTCTCTAAGCTTGGCTCTCTTGTAGTAAAAAATTAACTTTAGTGATAACAGGTTCTAAACTCATCTTCCTCTACTGAGGGTATATTTATAGTGTTAACAGGCTCCCGAGACCAACCTCAAAAACCTAAAACCAATTACAAAATCGGGGATCAATCCTAACGACTTATGATCTGGCATATTCGCCATGATCATTTACAAAACAAGAAAGCATGATGGGATGCGCATGATGAACCAAAATGGAGAAAATCATACCCCTAAAAACCACACCTGCCGACTGAAAATGATGGCGCATAAAATCCTTCGATATTCTGCAATGATTTCCTTCATGCCTGCATCTTCAGATGCGAAACAATTTCTGTACTGTTGATATTTACTTGCTTTAATCCCAACCGTCGAAACATGTTGATCATTAAGTCATTTCGTAGATTTGAAAAGTGATTTTCCATGAGCATGTTAGATCAACGAAATTCATCTCTACCATTGATCTACACTACCATCAATCCTAGCCATTGAGACATACATAATTTAAACCGATTCTGCAAATCTGGAAATATATTTTTCTTCATGAAGGTTTAATCAACAGAGTGAATTTTCACCGTAGATATTCCTCATTCGTTGATATGGGCCATTGAAATTTGCGAGGTATACCAAGTTTCACATACCGGAAAATCTAGTTAAATTGTGCACACGTTCCCTTCCTCCATACCGCCGATCTCTACCGGAAGCTCACTTAACCATTGGATACTGGAAAGCGAAAAGAGGAAGTCGGGTTTTGCAATTTTGCAACTCGAAAATTCACCTTTTCTACTTCTTCCTTTCCACTTTCGGAATTTTCTTTTTTCACCGTTGATTTTTGTGGGATCTCTATGAATCATAGATCTTGCAGATCGTGGAAAATGAGACTTTTACTTATCATGACCAACATCTTATGTTTTTTCTTTCCAATCTCTGCCCTTTGTGTTCTTTTCTAAGCCATTGATGTCTAGTGGAGGATCTCAGAGCTATCGATATGGAGGATCGTAGAAAATGGAAATCGATATCCTAACCTTAGAGATCAAACTTCTTTAAGTTTTCCACTTTTCGATCTCTGCCCCTCTTCTTTCTTTCGGACCGTTGATCTTTGGGGTTGCACTCTGAGCTATCAAATCTTGATCGCAGAAAGCAAAAATTGGGATTTGATCTTTTCTATGGCCAAAACTTAGCATTTCCACTTTTCGATCTCCACCCCTTTGCGCCTTTCTGCACCATTGATCTGTGTAGGAAATTTCTTGACCATTGGATCTCGGACTACGGAAAGCGAAAGGTGGTAGTTCTAATTATTTACATCCAAACATTTGTATCTTCCGCTCTTGGATTTTCGCTTCCGCCTTTAGTGAAAAGTGGAAGGTGGATTTTCCAACATTAACGACTGCAATTCTACCTTTTCTGCCTCTGCCTTTTTGCTCCTGCCTTTTCTTTCCGCACCATGGATCTTGGGTGGAAAACATCCTAGGTGGTCGGATCTGGATCGTGAAAGAAGAAACTTGAGTTTTCCACTTTTAATAACCAAGATTTAGTCTTCTCTGCGCTTTCACTCTCGATTTTCCTTGGGAGGAAATGAAGTTTTAGACATTGATCTTCTGCGCTGCGCATCTGGGACGTCCATTTCTTGTCAACAATCAGCTAAGGGTGGATTCCTTCATTTATATGCATTTCAAGGTGAAAAATCACAATTTCTGATAGCCTTGTTCCCTCTAAAGGCCATCATAGAGGATCACCTATCAAGTGTGTATAAAAAATACACTATCTCCTAGTTTTATGCTTTCCAAAGCAATGGTAAAACTAGTAAAACTTTACCTCTTTGCCCTGATATTTATATATAAAATATGCACAGAGTTAAAGTTAGTTAAATCTAAATATTCTTGGCCCTCCCCTACACCTACAGTAGTCTTGCTATTATATATATAATACAGATGACCAAGAATTTGGCCATATATCCATTGAAATCCATACTTGTGCGCTCGACACCAAATCTTCAACACTCAAACAAACATAGTGCTTTAGTGCTAAATCATTAACATTCTGACATTTATCCATACCTTATTCTTGGCATGTGACCTCGGTGTTCATCGTAGCCCCCATCACAACTCAAACAGAAAATGAATTTTGTAGCTTCAATCTTTACTGCATTGTGCAATAGTGTTGCAATCTCACAGATCACATAAGGTTACCAATAATACATACTAAAACATATAAATATAGAACAGAGACAAGAGACAAGAACATATAGGATTAAAACAGATTATATTATTACAATGAGTCCATACAATGCAGAGAACTGAACTAAGTTCTTGTTTGTCTCAACAGCTTAATATATACAATTTACAGACGGTTACAAAATAAATACCTGTCGGTTCGGTGAACCGACGCAACTTTTAGATGTTCGACCTAATTTTTTAGTTTAGTCGGTCGACCGAATTAGTCAGCTGACTGACTAAGTTGGCCCATCGACTTAGTCGGTTGATCAACTAATTCAGCCCATCGACTTAGTCGGTTGATCAACTAAGTCGGTCCTCATTCAAGTCGACTTATCGACTTGCTCCTTCAACATCTCCCCCATGAACCAAATGTTTCTTCGTCCTGAAGAAACATGGAGGTACACAAAATTTGTTTGTTTGGTCATCCAAAATTTTATTGTGGCAGACTGTGAAGGTAGATGGTTGGTATTTTCTGTACACAGACCTCAACAATGGCCGAGGCTGTGATGGCGAGGTGATGTTGAAAATCTGTCCAACTCTGCAAAGCTTTCTGGATGTCGATGGTTAATGTGGTTAATCTTGATAGGGCCGACATCTTCTCCAAGATGGGGACTTCTGCTATCTTTTCCATGTTGGGGCCCAGGAACTGGTTCTGCTCTTCTACAGTCTCGACGAGTCGTTTCATTTGTGGGCAGATGATGTCGACTTTCTCTAAGTTGGGGAGAGCTTGTTGCACCCATTGATGTGCTTCCCTTTCCAGTTTCTAGAGTTTGGTGGTTTCCAACACTATTTGTTCTTCTATCGTCGACCTAAGTGCTGCCTCCATGGTCTTCCTACTCTCCAAATCCTGAATGCCTTGTCGAGTCTGTCGTGTCTGCTGATAGACTTGCCCATAGTGAGTAGGCTAGTCCCTTAGTACTTCTTCAGTTATGACAAACTCCTCCATATGGTCCTCTAACACTTTGTATGCCTCCGAAAAGGTAGTGTGATGTGCTAGTAGCAGTCTGGTAGTCTATTCTTTCTGTTCCTCCTTATTTTGCTGAAGGTGTACTTGGAGGGTCGACACTATGCTCTCAAAGAGCTGATACCCTCTTTCAAGCTGTCTATCTGTGTCGACTACTATTGGTCCTGGTATGACGGACTGAGCTAAAGTCCTGCATTTGTTGAGAAACTCGACTTGTTTTGTATTTTTATCTGTGATTTCTTTAGCTTTTTGCTCGGTCCTTGTCTTGGCTTCTTTGGCTAGAGTTTTAAGGAGTTGGCCCACCTCTGTGTCGGTCAAGGATCTTACATCTTTCAATATAATCTGAAGTCTGGGAGTCTTTCCATGATGCTCCTTCCTCTTCTTGTGTTTGTCTAATTCTGTCTCCTGTGTACCTGCAACAGTTGAGGGGGGGTCTTTGGTTTGCAGGATAGAAGACGATGGGTTTTCTGGCTAGGGAGGTGGTATGACCACCTATGGCTATGTGGATGTAGTTGGTTGTGATAGGGTTATCCCCCCCCTGGGGTGGTGGGGGTGGTGGTGATGGAGTGGGGGATTGGTCGGGGGTGATGGGTTTGGGGGAAGTATGATGTAGACTTACGTCAGAAGGTATGTCTGCCTCCAGTGGTGTAGTGGTGGGTAGGTTGGCCTGGNATTGGTTCAATAGTAGACTGCACTTATCCAATCACATCTCCTTCTTGGTCGGATTGGCATGTGAAGGTCGACGTGATGTGTGCAAATAGTGTGGGTTGTGTTCTGCTGCTTGTATAGAGAGGAGCCTGGGTGGAAATTTTTTGGGCCGACTGAAACAGCTCAGGCAATGTCTCAAAGAAATATTTTAGCTTGGTATCTTTGTCAAATTTTTCTTTCACTGTCTCCCGTATTGCACTTTTGTATAAGTTGAGGGGGCTGACCGACTGCTATGCCGGTGCTTGCTCCTCGACTACATGTGTCGGTGATGGAGGTGGAGGGGTCGACACAAGATCAACGACGTTTTCAAGCGTCGTCATTGTTTTTGCCTTCTTTGGTCGACCTTTGGGGGCTCATGCTTCTACAAACCACTAGAACTGAGTTTCAACTGGCACTTTATTTGTGACAGCATCCTCTATAATGTCAAGGGCCACAGCTGCTAGTTGGTCTTCATCATCGGATGAGTCGACAATGATAAGTTTGCGCTTACCTTTGCCTTGTTGTTGTTTTTGCACTCTGATTTTCTTCCTCACTGCTGCTATCTCATTGGCAAGTTTCTGAATTATTACTTTTGTAACACCATACTCCAGGTTGTCTGGTTTGACCTCACCCATCAGTTCCTGAGTCGGGACGACACTTGATGGAGCCGAAGGAGTTGTTTGCTGCTGTGGTTGTGGCTTTGGTTTTGTCAGATGTGGGTCTTCTCTCTTTTTAGTCGGAGGTTTAATAGTTATTTTTATTCTACCAGTGGGTTCGGTCGGTATGTCCTCCAACAAAAATGTACTAATGTAGAGGTTGAGCTCATAGTCTTCCTCTTTCTCTTGGTCGGTGAGTGGCTCATCAATTGAGAAGTTGACTTGTTTCGCTGCTTCTGGCACTGGTATCTTTGTCTTAGTCTGTCGAGATAAATCGCGGAATATTTGGTCGACAGATGGGTAGTAGTCGAGGGCTTTGGCATTGGAAGCCTCGCCTTGCATATACCACATCGAGGTATGGTCGAGCTCTAGCTGGATGTGGGAGTTCGCAGGTAGGCTTCTTCGAATGTTCTGAGGCACCCTCCATCTAGTCGTGAAAACTTTCAGTTGTTGAAACCAGTTCTCCAGGAATACTTTCCCTTGCTCCAGTTCATGAGGGGTTCCTTTATGGGAAAAGGGTTTAAACCTATACATGTTGAACCTTGATGGTTCCCGGAAGACTGGGCTTCCTTCTGGATAGATGTGGTACATAAAGATCCATAGGATGAGGGAGGGGAACTTGATGATTCCTTCTGTCTCTTGGCATCGCTCACAGACAATTTTGATCATGTCGACGACATAATCCCCCCATCTGTAGATTCGACCGTCAGTGGAAATAGTGTCGACGGCCTCCAGCATTTTTAATTTGAGGTTGCTGCCTCGACTTGCTAATGTGAGTGTAATTACGATGATTTTGGCCAAAATCTATGGCATTCTAGTTGCGATTTGGCCAATCATCAACCCTTTTGAGTTTTTCCCGGAAGATGATCCCGTAAGCTCTTTGACCAGTCCTTCTTTGATTCTTACTGGTACAGGGTCTCCTTTGTTAGATAGGCCAATCAATTTGGAGATGACATCCCCAGAGATGTCGATCGGCTCATCAAAGTAGAACCAACCGTTGTGATATCGGCTAATAATGAACTTCACAGCAGCTTCTTTTGTGCCACCAAAGCTTGCCATCAACGGTGCATTGGCATATCCAAAGAGGGTGTTGCATCAGAACTTTTCGGCTGCTTGGGTCATCTTCTTGTCGATAAAGGCATACTTTTGGATCTCAGCCCATAGTTTCTTCCATGGCCCTTCTTGTACTTTGGCACTTTTAATGTCTTCCAGCTTGTGGACCAAGGGTGTATCTGCAGCCTGTAACTCTTTTTCCTTGGTCGATAGTCTGGTTTGTTTGGGGGCCATTATGTCTGTTTGGTCGAGGTTACTACAGGGTTCTCAGTTTTTGGTCGACTGAGTGTTCAGATGCTATGGGTGTAAAGGTTGAGGTGAATGAGCCTTCAACGGTCCGGTATGTATAGACAATGCTGTGTTTGGAGGAGGCGATGGCTACATTAATGGTGGATGAGATGTTCCAGCTGGAGGACACGAGTGTGAGTTAATGGTGATTTGCTTTCGGCGCTCAAGGTCATGAATGCGTGATGGGACTATCGAGGTCGTTGGCTGGTGTCGGTGTTGAGAATGGTTGATGAAGATGGTCGAGTTTCATGTTTCTTGGGATGTACGACCATTGGACTTGCCCATTCTGATTGGTTGATAGGGTAAATGATCCCTGCTGCTAACATGTTATCAATTTCCTTTTTCACTATTTCTTTGTACTTGTGAGCCAATTTATAAGGTCTTTTCTTATCAAGTCGAACATCAGGTTTAGTATCAATTTTCATTTCTCCCATTTCTTGGACTAAGCCTTTGAGTTCTTTGTAGTCCTGGGCAAAGACATCTTGGAAATCTCTTAGTAAGTTCACTATCTCCGTGTTCTGTTGTTCACTCCAGTAGTCACCAATTTTTGCTAGTTTTGGTCGGTCATCGTTTGAAATGTCGACCTCTTTAGTTTTTATTTTGGCATCAAGCCACTCTGGTGCTTTAGCTTCATTAATCGGCCGACTTACTTCTTTGAAATATGAGAATGTGGCAGGGAAGTTGGCTGCAGTCATTCTATCACTATCTAGTTTGTCGGTTGTTGTGATTTTCAAGATCGATCAGATAGGTTTTGTTGTTTCGATGTGGTTGGATTTCCATCTAAAGATCTTGCCTTCAGTGTTTTCATTTTCTAGTTGTAAACGGGTCGACTGTGGTTTTGACCCTGTTTGTATATTATTACAGTATTTTATCTGTCGATGGTCTTGTAAGGGTTGGTTTTCGGTCGGTTGGATAAACTGTTTGATTTGCTGTGCTGTCTCAGCCAGATTTTCATTTTGAGGTATGAAGTTGAAGTCGTTAATAAAATTTTCCCTGATTTCATGCCAAAAGAAGGTTTCACCTCTAGCTTCTTCCATCTTATACCATTTGTTTGGCAAGTCGGCCAGGGTTGAAGGGAACAAATGTGGCCAGGCTCGCTCATCTTTGTATCCAAGTCTTCTCCACTCCACTCCACAAGTTTTGAAATGTTCTTCTGGGTTTTGTCTTTGGGTAAAGATAGGTATCTAGGCTTGCTGGGTTAACTTCTTTCCTCCAAATTACTCGACAAAGTAAGTCGAAGCATTTGTCCAGGTCTGTAGTTTTGTCTGATGGGTATCCCACCATCTAGCTGCTTGACCTATAAACGTTTCAACTAAGCTTTCAAGTCGGCCATGTTGACCAATATTTTTAGATACTTGCTCAATATGCATGACTGTTGATTCCCTATCCTTATACCTTGGTAGTTGAGTAGCATTTAAGTTGGTTGGTTGTAAGGTAGGGAGTTCCCTGATTTTATTTTTAATGACTTTTGGGATAATTGATACTATGAAGCACTGTCGGGTGGGTTTTTCTGTACTTTTTGTATGGTCCAACACCCTCTTGCTTGTGTTTCGTAATTCTCAATCTCCGAGTCATACAATTCAGCGTCTGAGTTATAACCAATTGAGTCTTGGTTACCTAAGTTAAGTTCTCCATGGATGTTTGGTTCTATGTAGTCTGTATTGTTGTGGATTTGGTAAAGTTATCTGACATCGACTTCCTAATCAATAGGTTCATTCCAAGGCTCCCCTTGGGATGGATGAATGGGTACGATGAACTTTTGATCATTTCCTTTTAATTTGATTTGTTCCTTGTCCAAGGATATGGATGCTTTCATCTTCCATCCCCAAGGTCGACCAACTAGCGCTGGGAAGGAGCTCGATCCTTCTTTTGGGTCAATAATTTCAAAATCAACCTTGATCGAGATTCCCTTTATGGTCGTTTTGACATTTTTCCAAACCCCAATGGGTTCAATTAGGCCTTGGTCGGCGAGTTTTAGGTAAATACCTGACTTATAGAGTCGAGGTCTACCCATCTGTTCCCAAGTATCCCGAGTCATGATATTCACTTGTGACCCGAAGTTGAGCACCACTTGTCGGATGTGGTAACCTTCAATTTCCAGGTCGACAAGTGGGTCGGCATCACTTTTGTGTTTTTGGTTCAAGCTGCAGATGTTTTTGGTTTGTTTTTCAGGGTTGGTAAAGTTTTATTTCATGCAACAAGTCTATGAACTGAGATACCGATTTGTCTATTTGAGCAAGTTGGATTAATTGATTTATTGTGTTGTGTCGACTGTTAGCGATGTCTTCCTGTCGTGCAATGTCTTGAAAGACATGGGTTGCTTCTTTATATATTTGTTTCTCATGCCATGGGTTAGGATAGACATTTGTTTCTTGTATCTTACTGATTTGAGGGTTATCATGTCCTGTTTTTTTACCTTGTCAAGTTACAATATGCATATTTTTAGTAGTTATTACATCATGTTTTTGCACACAAGACACGACATTAACATTTTTCTTGGTATTAATTTTTTCTAACATAGTAGGGAAATCCTCAAGCGAGTGATCGCCTACTCCACAGTGGGTACAGAATTTCAGATTAGTCTTATCCTTGTATGGACAGTCTGCATACCGGTGACCTTCTTTGTAACATATGAGGAACTGGGTGGGTCAATGTGGTCGTGTGTCGCAATTCCTAGGGAATCGACCTCATCCTCCATAACCTTGGCGTCGATTGTCGTACCGGCGCTCATATCGTCGGCCGTCATATCTTTATCCGTTCTGATCATTTGGTGGATTGTTTTGTTCGTTATGTTGTGTCACTACATTTTTTTGGTATACTACGTGATAGTTCTGTCGGTTCTTTAGGTTTAAGTGATAGTCGCCAGTGTTATGACTTTTGGTTTTGCAGATGGTGCACCAGGAAGCCTTGCCATTTTTCGTGTTAAACGGGAAGTCTGCTGTAGAGTGATCTCCGTTTTCCTAGCAAATGTTGCAAAAGGATTTGGTCTGTACAAAGAGGACGTCTTGTCGACTATATTCTTGTCAAAAGTTATCTTTCGAGTGGCCTTTTATTGAGAATTTGGTGCACCAGATCTCCTGATTCTTGAGGCTTAGTTCCTTCAGAGACTTCTGTATGTTCTCAAGTTTCTATTCCAATCTATGGTCCATGGGGTAAGCAGGTATATCCTCGTCCATTTCAACTTGCGGAGCTTTCGTTAGCGCATCCTCGTACATTTTGAACGTCTCCAGACTAATGTGTCGGTGTACTTTTTGTGATAGTCCTACAAGAAACCATTGAATTAGTAACTGTTCATCAATAATGTAATCCAACTAGCTTAGTAGGTATTTCCAACATTTATCGTAGTCGCGGACGGTCTCCCCTGGCTTCTGTGACATGGTTTTAAGCTTCTTTACGACCAGGTGCTTAGCGTCTTGGTGTTTTAACTAATGATAAGAATTGCGCCTTAATTTCATCTTTTGTCACTCTGGGTTGTCTTTCCGAAAAGGTCATGTACCATGTCAATGCCCTTTTCCTTAAGGCCCCTGTGAACTGTGCCATTTTTCGATCTTCATCTGTAACCTGGTTGGCTTCCCAGGTTGACTCGTAGATGAACCGATGTCGTCTGGGGTATTCATCTCCCTCATAAAGAGGAATGTGAGCTGATTTGTGACCCATGTCTGAATCACTGTCATTGCTCTCAGAATATGGAGGTGGTGGAGGTGGGGGTGGTAGTGAGGGTGGTGGGGTTATTGATGTAGTCGTGCCTACGGAATTCTGGTCGATGAAACTTGTGTTCCCGTCGGTTTTCAACTCTTCATCGACTTACAGTCGATTGATGTCGACTTCTTCTATCGATGGTTCATTGCAATTATTTGTTCGCATGTCTGATTGTTCGATTTCTTCTAAAGCTATATTTGGCAAGGGGGGGGGGGCACTCCTTCATGTGTCGGTAAGAGAAAGTGGATACTACAGAGGGAGGGGGCCGCTTGAAAGGTCACCCAGTTCCCTTCCACTGGTCAACGTATTANAAAGGTCACCCAGTTCCCTTCCACTGGTCAACGTATTATAAGGTGTCATCCAGGGTACATTTCGTCGCTTAGTCGACTCCATATAGTGAGGTCACCAGCTCATAGTCGGAGGTCTTCTTCGACAATAGTCTGTATTCTAGTATGCGGATTTAATGGGGAAAGGGTTATTCCTTCATTGGGAGCGCTGAATTGGAGAGATTTTGGCTGCTCTATCCACACTTCTTCCTCCTTAGGGGAGGCTTCTTGCTCCAAGCCCACTTCCTATCGGTCATGACCCAACTCTGGCAGATTCTCTTCCTTGTCATTCTCCCTAGGGTTTTTTCCTTTATGCAACTCTAATGCCCTTTCTCATCTTGCTTCCCTTATCTGGTGTCTCTCTTCCCTTTCTAGTTTCTGGGTGTCTGACATACTTTCATAGGATACTATTCTCTTGAGGTCCTCTTCGGTTGAATTCTCATTACTAGTGACTGCTATTTGATTTTGATTTGACTAGGATCCACTATACTCTATCTTCGACACAGGACCAACTACCCTCCCATAGCCTACCCGACGCTTTTTAGAAATCCCGGATAGTTCGATTTATTTTCTTAGGAATATTCCCACTCCCTTTCTGCAATGAATTTCTCCCACTTCCTCTGTTTCTATGCCCAGTTAGTGTTTGATGGTTGTTCGTACAGTGGTGGACGAGGTTCAATGATGTGTCCTGTTCCTTTCACAATCAAGAATTTGAATAGCAAGGTCAGTAGGGAACACAAAAAAATTTCGGTGAAATTTGTGTAAAATTTCTCTTTGACAGTTTCCACTGAAGTTTTGTCTTAGACTGCCTGCTCCTCATAGAAGTTGTCGGTGATTTTCTCAAACCACTACGACAAATTTGTTCGGCCTCCTTGGATTAGCTTTTTCAACAACTGTTGTTCTTTAGTTGCGTCCGGATTTCTCATCCAGGAGTTGCTTCAAGAGTTGGGGCACTGATTCGACAAACTTTTCATGCATCTCTGTGAAAAATATTTATTTTGCTTCTGCGACTGTTAATATGTTTCTTCTTGCGTAATTCTGCAAATATTTTGCAATTTTACGTTCCCACCAGTCCTTAATCTCCTACTCTGGTATCATATGTGACCATATATTTCAGTCATGTACTACTGGCAACGGAACCAATGTTGTAATCTCACAGATCACATAAGGTTACCAATAATACATACTAAAACATATAAATATAGAATAGAGACAAGAACAAATAGGATTAAAATAGATTATATTATTACAATGAGTCCATACAATGCAGAGAACTGAACTGAGTTCTCGTTTGGCTCAACAGCTTAATATATACAATTTACAGATGGTTACAAAATAACTACCTGTCGGTTTGGTGAACCGACACTTTTAGATGGCCGACCTAATTTCTTAGTTTAGTTGGCCGACCGACTTATTCGGCTGATCGACTAAGTCAGCCCATCGACTTAGTCGATTGATCGACTAAGTCGGCCCATCGACTTAGTCGGTTGATCGACTAAGTCAGTCCTCATTCAAGTTGACTTATCAACTTGATCCTTCTACAAATAGCCACTTTCCACGTCATCAAACCACCTTACCATTGTGGTTTCCATCAGACCATCGATGGCTTAATAACCTCCCAACAACCTTATGTGCGATTTGTGCACTCAATCATCAATCGATTCACCTTGTAATTTCCTCCATACAACTCATAAAATCATTAACAAACCCTCCTTTGTCATCGATATACCACCACAACGCACAGTATCCATAGATATTTTGTCTATAATCCTCCATAGACCTCTGCGCATTAAAAACTAGACTGTCCATGCAATTCTTTACCATATATAAACAAATCCCTCTCAATCAATTTCATATTGATTGTTGTGATTATATGATACAAATTAAACAAGAATTTCTCCAAATATGAGTAGAGAATCAAATCCATCAATTAAACATTTATACTGGAAAATTCATCAGTCAAGCATAAAATTCGATTTCAACAAACTATAAACCCTTTCCATGCATTCTTCAAATATATATTTACAAGTAGAGTTGAATGTGTCTGTGCATGTTCCAAAAAATTGGATTTCGAGTTCATCTCTCTAACCTATTTTCTAAGCTTCCTCAGGCCTACTAAGGTCTCATGAGCTACCCAAAAATTCTAATGAGATAACCCTAAATATCCTTAAGCTCTAATGAGATACCCAAAAACTCTAATAAGATAACCCTAAATAACCCTAAATATTTAATACTGGTTTTTGTTATGTTCCCAAATCCTACAAGGAAGGAACAAATTCCTTATTGGACTCTAATAAACCCTATGAGTCACTAACAAACTCCCTAACTAACTGCTACAATCACTCTACTTACCAACTAACTCAAACTTATCATTTACATGTGGAAAGGATCGAATTTCCTTATCCATGTTTATTCAATTTTTCATAAAATAAAGCAAATTACATTCATGAGACCCTAGGTCTCCTTCGAAATTTGATTGACTCTGTGATGTCATGGATGAATCACTTTCTGAGCCAATTCTCCTGCATCAAACTCCCCGACTTGAAATTCTTCATGGGCTCCTATCCATGAGCTCTTCAGTGAATTGCTACTTTTTTGTAATATTACAACAGTTTACTCAATTACTCTTTGTAGGCACATCTAACTGGATCCTATACTTTGTTCTGTAGTTCTCCATTAGCTTTGCTGATGTATCTTCTTTCAATTAAATGGATTTTTGTCTCTGGTTTCCTTCTTCATTCCATATACTAAATTCTTCTTGCCTTTGTCTCTTTGAAATATTTATGTAGTGTCCAAAATGTCTTCAAGGTTCATCTTCTTAATTTGCATATTCAATCTCTCTTTTATGACAACTAGATATGGTTGTACATCTCCATGATTTGCATCACCTGCATATACATAATCAGTTTGACAACTGAAAATCATCTCTTCCTCTTTAGATCCACAAACTTCATTGACATCATCTTCTTGATACAATGCTATGAAAAATCCCAGAGGCTGTCTATCTTTATCACCTGTAATCACACACAAATGATTAGTTTAAAAAACTATAGATTGCTGAATCTTTGTTGATGATTCTAGCATCATCTCCTTGCAATGATATGACCATTCCATACTTTCTATGAGACTATCCACATGTCTCCGATCAATATCTCCACTATAATCCTCTTCAAGGATTTCTCCTTGCTCAAAAATATTTAAAACCTCCAAAGGATTCTCCCATTTCTGCAGTACAATAATTTCAGTATCACTCTTCTCAACATGTTCAGCTCTATTCTGAATTACCATATTGTCTCTCAAGACAATTTCGTCCTCTATATATTATCTTTTATCCAATGAAAGGAAATCTTACTACCATCAAGAAACCATACTTCTTCATCCACCATTCCAGCTATCCATTTGCATAATACCTATAACAAAGTTAGAAAATAGATATTTAAAACATAGAGATTCCACATCTCCATGATTTTACCTTCATCTTCATCTTCTTCAAATTTTTGGACAATATTCAGCAACTGTCCCTCTGTTCCACTTGTGCAATGTGTAGTTAAACACATATCCTTAGTTTCAAAAACATAAGGCACTTCAGCCTCAACTGATTCCTCCTCCTCCATCCTTCCATGCTGGTTTGTTTCTGCAAAGCAATATTTAAGATCTTCAAAATACCTCTCTTCAACATCCCTCTCTTCCCTCTTATACTGATATGAACTCTTTTCCCTATTCATGAGTTTGTCAGTAAACTATCTATCAACATCCTCTTTCTCTTCATCAAGGTACCCACCTTTCCTAGGTTCACACATGATGTGAACTCCCTCTTCATGCTCAGCTGCTCTGAGATTTTCCCCTTCCTTCACCCAAACACTAATCTTGTGCTTGAGAGTCTTGGCATATAACCTGTTTACAGGCCATTGCATTTTCCTCTTCAGTTTCCATCCATAATAATGAATTTATGTAGCTTCTTCATGCAACAATTCAATCACTTTACTAAGCTTTTTCTTCAGCTCAATAACCTCTTTGTCAAAGCTGCTTTGACCCATCCTCTTGGCACCAATTTTACTGGCATCCTCCTTTTTTCTACTGTGGCTTCCTTTTGAACCCTTGAGGTGAATTTCAGAAGCCACCTTCCATACCTCCTATATGAGTTTACCCACACTCATGATGAACTACAAACAAGCCTGCCCTCTCAACACTTCATCAAGATTCCTCCTATTCGACCTATTGGCATTCTTCGTTCTCATACAAAACCATTGAGCACTTCCTATGCTCTATATAGGCTTGATATTTGCATTCACTTCCTACAATAGTCTGCTTTGAGTGTTCCCTTATCACAGTCTCCTTCTTGACTCCTCTATATAGAAATCAGCATTTTTCCCTCAACCTACAAATTAATATTGCAAGACTCCTCTCCATTATGTGCAAATATTTTGCACCTGCTATGATACCAAAAATGATAGCCTTGTTCCCTCTAAAGGCCATCATAGAGGATCACCTATCAAGTGTGTATAAACAATACACTATCTCCCAGTTTTATGCTTTCCAAAATAATGGTAAAACTTTAATACTTTACCTCTCTTCCCTTATATTTATATATAAAATATGCAGAGTTAAAGTTAGTTAACTCTAAATATTCTTGGCCCTCCCCTACACCTATATCAGTCTTTCTATTATTAATATAACGCACATGACCAAGACTTTGGCCATATCTCCATTGCAATCCATACGTGTGCACTCGACACCAATTCTTCTACAGTCAAACAAACATAGCGCTTTAGTGCTAAATCATTAACGTTATGACATTTATCCATACCTTATTCTTTGCATGTGACCTTAGTGTTCGTCATAGCCCCCATCGCAACTAAAACAAAAATTAATTATGTGCCTTCAATCTTTATTGTGTTGTGCAATAGCCACTTTCCATGTTGTCAAACCACCTTACCATTGTGGTTTTCATCAGACTGTCGATGGCTTGATAACCTCCCAACAACCTTATGTGCGATCTATGCACTCAACCGTTGATCGATTCACCTCATGATTTCCTCCATCGAACTCATAAACACGTTAACAAACCCTCCTCTATTGTTGATCTACCACCACAATGCACAATAGCCATAGATCTTCTGTGTATAATCCTCCATAGACCTCTACATATTAAAAACCACATTCTACATGCAATTATTTACCATTATTAACAAATCCCTCTCAATCAATTTCATATCGATTGTTGCTATTATATGATACAAATTAAACAGGAATTTATAAAAATTCGAGCAGAGAAACGAATCCATCAATTACACATTTATACTGGAAAATTCATCAGTCAAGCATAAAATTCAATTTTGACAAACTATAAACCTTTTCCAAGCATTCTTCAAATAGATATTTACAAGCAGAGTTGAATGTATCTTTGCATGTTCTAGAAAACTAGATTCTGAGTTCATCTCTCTGACCTATTTGCTCGGGCCTACTAAGATATCATGAGCTACCCAAAAACTCCAATGAGCTAACCATAAAGCTCCTTGAGCTTCCCTTGAGCCCCCCTAACCTAACGACTCAATTGTATTTAATACTAGTTTCTGTTATATTCCTAAATTCTACAAGGAAGGAACAGATTCCTTATTGGACTCTACTAAAACCTATGAGTCACTAACAAACTCACTAAATAAATGCTACAATCACTCTACTGACCAACTAAATCAAACTTATCATTTACATGTGGAAAGGATTGAATGTCCTTATCCAATTTTATTCAACTTTTCATAAAATATAGCAAATTACATGCATGAGACCCTAGGTCTCCTTAGGAATTTGACTGACTCTATGATGTCATGGATGACTTCACTTTCTGAGTCAATGCTCCTGCATCAATTTCTCTAAGTATTTGGCATTCTTAACCTAGAAATGTCCCTTCAAACACCTACTTACCTTCAACAGTTTTATAAGGTTCTATGATATGAAAATTTACACACCGTATTCATCATTATTGGCCAAACCGCTTACCAATTACTTAGCCCATAAATGGTGCTAACAGATGTGAAGACAACTTTCCTGAATGGTGTTATGGAGGAAGTAGTGTACATAGAACAATCACTGGGATTTGAAGTTGAAGACAGAGGGACCCATGTATGCAAGTTAAAGAAGGCTCTATATGGATTAAAGGAAGATCCTAGAGCTTGGTATGTAAGGATAGATATATTTTTGATGAGCTTGGGCTTTACCAAAATTAAATGGGCGACCCTAAAATTTACTTCAAGGTTATGGATGATGAATCTGTCATATTACTTTTGTATGTGGATGATTTATTTCTGACAAGAAATGAGAAACATATTGTAGTGTGCAAGAAGAAGCTTGCTGAATAATTTAAGATGAAAGAACTTGGATTGATGCACTATTTTCTAGGTATGGAAGTATGGAAGAACCCAAAAGGAATATTTCTTAACCAGGGAAATTATGCTGTGGAAATCCTAAAAATATTTGATATGCTGGAATGTAAATCCATCGCCACACCTATGGATACCAACCTGAAGCTATTAGATGATGAATCATCAGAGTTAGTGGATGTGCCTCAGTACAAACATATTATTGGGTCCTTGATGTATTTGACTAATACCAGGATAGATATATTCTTTGTTGTGTACACCCTGAGTCAATATTTAGTTAAGCTTAGACGTGTTCACTTGGTAGCTACAAAGCATGTGATGAGGTACCCAAAAGGTATGATAGACTTTGGTCTATACTATATTAGATATCTTGAATACATATTGTATGGGATGATAATTGGGATGATAATTGGGACGCTAATTGGGACGTTAATTGATATGCTAATTAACGTCCAAAATAGCACCAACTTTTAAAAAGGGACGCTAATTGGGATGCTAATCGGGATGGTAATTGGGATGCTAATCGGGATGATAATTGGGGTGCTAATTGGGACGCTAATTGGGATGCAAATTGGGATGCTAATTGGGACATTAATTGGGATGCTAATTAATGTCCAAAATAGTGCCAACTTTTAAAAAGGGACGCAAATAACGCCATTAAAAGCGCCATCTCGTGGAAAAGTGTCCACTTTGTCAAAAAAATGATGAAAAACACATTAAAAGTGATAGTGGATGCTAAAAAGGAAGCTAAAAGGGACGCTACTCATAGGTTTTTGTTGTAGTAAGGTTTACTCATCGAGGCTGCATATCAAGACATTCATGATTTGGTAGTGTTTATGGACTCTCAGTTAGTGGTTTTTCATCTAAATCACGTTTACACTATCAGGAAACCTACACTTCTCTACCTCTTCCGGAGGCTAGGTCTGTTAGAAAGGTCGTTTGATTTCATTACTTATAGGCATATCCCTAGGTGTGATAATATGATTGCTGATTTATTGGCTAATTTCATTTTAGTTTGGCATATTTCCCATTCATAACTTGTTAAAATAAACATGGTTCATAATAAATTAAAATAAACAGTGAGAGACATGTAGAGCTCATGTAAATAAAACCATCCATTTGAAACCACATGTAAACATCAGAATCAAGTCTGTATATATATATATATAAAGTGTTTTTTTACAAAAAATATGGTCACGAGACCTCATCTGAAGCACTGTGACATTTTAGGAATACAAAATGATACAAAAATCTTGAATCTAGATAAGCTTTCAGGGATACATCATGCAAACCACTCTAATGGTGCCTGTGGTAGCACATAATGGCCCTTGCTACCCTGAAATCTACTGAAACATCCTGATACTCCTGTAGTATGTCTCTGAAACTCATAGGGAGGTCATCGATAGCAGCATACAGGATATCTAGGGCCAGTCGATCCAATTTCTCCTCTAGCTCTGTGAGCTCATCATCACCTCTATGAGAAAAATGATCTCCTACTCACCTGTCCATCAGAGAAGATCCTCTAGGATGTGCATCACCAACATCTGCATGTAAATTTTCAGGTCTTGTTATCATACATAAAAATCATAAAACATGAAAAATATAAAAACACAATCAACATCTTATGTTTTGCTTCTTACTGATCTCACCCCATTGTGCACTAGGTGGTAGTGGGAGGTCAGGATTGCCTCTGAAGTTAGTCCTTGCATATGCATAATCCTCAATCATGAGGATCTGATCACTCAACCATCAGAAAAATGCAGCCTTAAACTTCACCTTGGTGCTGCCACCTCCTATGCGACCATAATCTCCACCCAAGGAAACATATGGGGGTCTCGAGCCTCAAGCTTAGTGAATACTACTTGGGGTCTCATAAGAGTCACCCTCTCGAAAAAGAAGCATGCTAATATGCTCTCATACCTGAACTGTTTCAACTCTCCTTGCCGACATTTCGTTAGCTGATCCTTGAATACAGGTAATAGTGCCTCGACCCAGTTATATATAGTAGGTGCCATGGCCTCCAGGACATACATCATATGTTACCGAGATTCATGGTGGGTCCTTTGGCTCCCTACCATCATCTACATAGTAAATAAAACTATCCATAGTGGAAGATCCATCACAACCTTGATAGGAATCTTCTTACCTGACAGTTTGGTACCCGAGAGACAATGGCGATCTATGAGCTCCTATGTAGTGATGTCCCCACCTTAGGAACTAGTCAAAGTAATAGGATCCCCTCGTCTAGATAGCCATGTCATAAAGTATATGTCTTCTACCTCCATAATCACAATATGAGGTCCCACCTCAAAATATTGCTACTATGGATTCCACATCCGTAGAATATTTTCCAATAAGTGTGCATGTGAAACCATACTAGGGGCACAGAAGAACTTCAAGAGGCCACAGCCTTGTAGGGAATCCACAAAAACCACATTTCTTGTAGCACTAGCATCATCATCATCATGCTGCCTTTCTTTCCAAATTACCATTTTTTACCAAATGAACCTGCCAAAAATCATCAATGAGCTAATTAGAAACACATTTTACCATTAAAAATGCTCAAATTATTTTTATGTGGCTAGGGAAAGCAGCTTTTGGATATCACGTTCAGCATCACCTCTTCCCATTTAAGACAGAGTAGTGTCACCACCTCAGTTTAACTGAAAAAATGTGGTTTTTATCAGGAACTTCCTTTAGGTTTTCCCATTGAGCTAAAAAACTCATCAAAATAAAAAATTGGAAACCATAAAAAGGAAGGGAAGGGTTCAAGCTTTTACCTAGACTCGACGATGTGAAAAACGAATGGTGGATGGCTCTGCAATCTCCGATTGAAATTTTCACTACAAATCTCCCAAAATGCTCTCCAAGGTATGGTAAATGGTAAAATGACTTGTTTTTTACTATTTATTCAGCTTTTATAATATATATTTTAGAGTTTTTTGTATTATTTTAATGTTTTAAAATCATTTTATCAACAAATACCCTTTTACATAGTTTATAAAAGTCATTTAAAAAATATTTTGGGAACACTAATAGCCTTTTAGAGTTTTGTAGGGATGAAAAATAAACAGTTGGTCTATGGGTAAGTTTGTTTTTTGACTATTTTGTACTTTTGAAAATGGAAAAGGTCCATGAGTGTTTGTTTTGACACTTTGTTCATGCTCTCAAAACCTAACATCAAAGTTCTGAGTCTTCTTCTGATTCTTTTCAGGCTCGTAAAACCTATTCATCGTGCAAAAGAAACCTATTGGAGTCTTCTTTAAACTCTTTTCAGAGTCCCTAAATGTAAAAAGATTGTTGATTACTTGTCTTCTTCATGCTCGTAAAAGTATTTGAAGATTCCTCTTTCTGATAGTAGTTTATCTCTTTTTTTGTTTGGATTGACTATTTTATGAAAAAGGATCCCTTTGGAGTCTTCTTCTGTCTTTGTTTAGACTCTCTAAATGTGAACGATGCCAAGTTTACTTTCAATTGACTAGTTAAACTAAACACTGAGATACCCTCTTTTGGGAATGAACCCCTTGTTTCTTAGGTTTCTAAAAAATATGAGTTTGGACTTGTCCAAAGGAAAAGCTAAAACGAGTGTTTGTTACCCTCTTTGAACTCGAAAAATGAAAAAGAGGCACTCATCAATCATGATGGTGAAATTAAGGGAAGGGAATCAATTCATTTTGCAAATAATATGGCAGTTTTTTTTCACCTTTAAACATGGAACTTATTTGCATTTCATTCAATAAATTGGGCAAATTAGCTTGTCTCTGAGACAATCCACTTTCATGAGTCATGTCACTCCTTTGAGTCTTTCAAAGAATGCATTGTCCATTGTCATATCGTGGTTTTCCTTGTCGAGTCAATGTTTCCAAGTCTTTTGTCGTGCCACACGATGTTCAAAGGGAAGTTGAAAGTTTAAATATGCAATCAAAATAGACTTTGTATCAATCCTATGGTTACACTCTCTACAACATTACAAAAATTTGTTTCGAGTTTCATGTCGTCGATGTGGGATTCATCATGGCCCTCCTTTGACAAGACTATTTCTCTTGACATCAGCTCATTATCCAAGGATTAGTCTTAGAAACAAGTTTAGTCCCTTGAGATGTGTATACCTCAATGACATATTCTCTCGCTTTCGACATAGGTTCACATGATTGACCTTTGATCGATAGACTCGACTGAGTGTTTTCCATCAAATCATCTATTCACAATTAGTAGTTTGTACTAGGGTACCTTGGGAATCATTGATATCAATGGTGATCTCCCTCGCACTCATCATTGACCAGTAATCAAGTGGTTTATACCATGGTCGACTTCATATCATTGTAATCACATAGATAGAATCATACTTTGTGGCAGACGAGATGAAGACCATGGGAATCTGTTAAAGCACTCATATCATTTTCCCTAGGTTGTGATGGAGTATATTGTATGAATTCCTAGCATGGATCCACATATGTATGGCCATGGCTGTGCTCGAATTTGTGTTCATTTGACATAGATCTACAGTGTCTTTCTGGTAGCTATGTCCCAAGTTTGTGTCCTCTATCACATGGATCTACGATGTATTATAGTAGCCATGGTTTTTAATCTCTCTAATGGATTTGCCTTGTATTGGTCTACAGCCATGATGAGGACACATTTGTTCATGAGTCAAAAGTATTGATGTATTTTAGATTCCTAGTTGTTGATCTCCGATCAAGCTGATTCTTTCCTCGAAATGATAACTTGCTCTTTCAAATCCCTCTCCTATCAAATCCCTCTAACCTCATGCTTTGGGGGGAATTCTGTTACACATAAATATCATCATCAACATGTGATGAGGCCTCAAACATAGTATTTTTCCCTCAATCCCAATTCATGAAGTAAAATCCCGGTCCAGATATCAATCCTACATATTAAAATCTAGCATCGCTCCTACCCTTTAGTCAATGAGCATTAACTTCTTCAGGACGCCTTTAATATTTTGGCAGTAAGAAGTGGCACCACCTTTAACTCTTGTACAAGGTTCGGTTCTACCCTATCACTACTTTTTCATAGTTGGGAAGAAGCGGTGCCCTTAGTAAAAAGTGAAAAAGAGAGGATTCCATGAAGCTTCTCGAAGGAAGGCTTCACTGCTCTCTTATCCCTACACCTGAGGACCACCTGGGTTCGAGATCCATCCTTTTGGGCTCTTGTATACACCTCACCCACCATTTTCTCAAATATCCCTATCCTCCCAAGGCCTATAAAAGAAATTTCATATCCATGGTTGAGAGAGAGCAAGGTTATGCTGTTGCATTAACATTCTGGCTTAGATCAGTAGGGTGAGCATAGGAGGGGGAAGTTGGATATATTGGGGTTGGGATATTGCCTTTGTTAAGGAGCTTATTAACACTAAGATATAGTTTGTAAACTTATTCTTCATTATTTAATGAAAAATTGGTTCCTTTCCCATAAAATATAATGTGTTAATATCATGTATTTTATTGTTAGATTCCTTAGTCACTAGCATAGAATAGTGGAAGATTTTTTGGTGCTTTTTGATCTTGTGTGTTGGTTTCATGTGATCATGTAGGTACATCAATGAAGAGCCATCATTATAGGAAACAACTACACCATCTCATCAAAGACACTTATTCCATATCTCCACCTATTCTAGGGAAGGTATTCCAATTCTGTTGTGTACTATTTGTTTTAGATCTGAACCATTCAGACTAGAGGAACAACTCATGTCTGTAGGAGGTGCATTTTTCCTATTAAAACTCACCCTCGTTGGGGATTTTAAGGGAGAAGCTATCGACGAAGAAAACAAATTTCAGGAGTAATTTTCCCTCACTCAAGGGCCTTTGCAAAGCCAAACAACAGATCCAGAGGAAACAATTTGAAAAGAGGAGCCCATTGTTGAAAATGACATCAAAGAAGACGATGAGGTAAGGGTTCGAGAGTCTGAATTGCAATAGCCTGAGGTTCAGCAGGGATATGAGAATAACTTGTGCGGCAAATAAATTCTGCAGCTGAAGGGAAATTCCATCCGCAGGGGTCTAGTCCATCTAGAGAATCTTTTTGATCCGGATGATGTGGTAAGAGAGCCACAATTGGCCCCAAACTGTGAAGATGTAGAGGAGGTAAATATTGGAACATAGGAGCAACCCAAGATCATCAAAATAGCAAGGACCCTCTTGCCTGAATCCAAACAGAGGTATGTCTCATTGATGAAAGAATATTCATATGTGTTTTCCTAGAGTTACAAGGACCTCAAGGCTTATGACACTAGCATCATCCAACATACTATACCAATCAAGAAGGATGAGATGTCATTCAAACAAAAGATTAGAAGGATGAATCCCAAGCTATTATTTCTAGTAGAAAAGGAGATCAAGAAGTTGTTCAAAGCCAAAATCATTGTAGCTCTCTGATTCTCACGTTGGGTGGTGAATCTGGTTCCTGTTAGAAAAAAGAATGGGGAATTAAGAATTTGGACTGAATTTAGACACTTGAACAGAGATTCCTTGAAGGATCATTACCCTCTTCCCAAAATGGACCATATCTTGCAGAGGGTAGTGGGTTCTCAGAGGATCTCCACGTTGGATGGTTTCTCAGGCTACAACTAGATTTTTGTTCATCCAGATGACCAAGAGAAGATGGATTTCACCACCACTTGGGGCACGTTCATGTACACTAGAATGTCATTTGGGCTGATGAACACGGGCGCAAATTTCTAGCAGGCCATGGACATAGCATTCACCGACAAAAAGGATAAAATCTTACTTATCTATCTGGATGACATCACTATTTTTTCCAAGTCCGATGAAGAACATGTCGCACACTTGTTGAATACATTAAAAAAGTGTAGGAAATTTGGCATGTCCCTGAATCCCAAAAATCGTTCTTTGCTTTGAAGGAAGGAAAGCTGGTCAGGCATATAATCTCTCAGGAAGGTATCAGGATAGATTCCAAGAGGGTCGAGGCTATTGACAAAATTGAGCTCCCTCGAAACAAGGTAGAGGTTCAATTGTTCCTGGGTAAGGTAAATTTCCTCAGAATATTTATTGCTGCATTTAATGAAATAGTCAAATATATAACTAACATGCTAGGGAAAGACCAAGAGATCAGGTGGATTCCTGAATCCAGATAATCATTAAATGGAATAAAGAAGTCCATAGATGAGGCAACTATCCTCGTGAGCCCATATTTCTCCAAATATTTCCTCATATTCTCATTTTCCTTCGAGCACATAGTGGCAGGAGTGTTGCTACAAAATAACCATGAAGGATATGAGCAACCCATCGCCTTCTACATCAAAACATTGAGGGACACCCCCGTGAAATACAATATTCTAGATAAGTAGGAATATGCTATGGTGCAAGCCTCAAAATATTTTAGAGTATACATCTTGCACTCCCATGTGATAGCCCATGTGCCCACCAATGCTATAAAATACATTCTGACTCAACTGGATCTGGAGGGACGAAGGGCGAAATGGATGCAATATTACTCAAGTACGATATGGAATCAAACCGACAAAGTTGGTAAAGGACCAGGGGTTAGCTAAACTTATGGCCCAGTCCAACTATGATGCTTTCAGCCTACATATGATACCTGAGATGTTAGCTAAGGAGCAGGAGCCCAAGAGATAGCCCCCCCCCCCTCCAATAGGTGAGTACTTTCTATTGTTAGCATGGTACGTTGATGTCATTTTTGTCTTACAAAATTTGTAGGCTTCACAGGGAATGGATAAAATGAGACCTAGATTCCTCAAACAGAAAGCAACAAGGTTCTGCATCCTGAACGAGAAGCTATATTGGAAAGATCCTAGGGGAATTTTGTTCAATTGCGTGGACGAGAACTAGGCTAAGAAACTCATTGAAGATTTCCACGTAGGGGAGTGTAGAGGGAATCACTATTGGAAAACCATGGTAAGAAAAATTATGAGGGACATATTCTATTGGCCTACGATATTCTCTGACACCCATAAGAAAGTAGCCGCCTGCCATAAATGTTAGATATTTGAAGGCAAGAGAAAGTTGGTATCATTTCCCTTAAATCCTATCTAGGTCGAAGCCCCTTTCCAGCAATGGGGACTAAATTTTATCAGGGAGATCAATCCCCATTCTTTGGGGAAGCATAGATGGATCTTGACCGCCATTGGTTACTTCACAAAATAGATCGAGGCCATTTCCATGAGGCAAGCCACCGAATTAGTAATCATGTAATTTATGGAAGAGCATGTCCTATCTAGATTCAGTGTTCCCAGGAAAATAAATACTAATAATGCTCCAACTTTTAAATAAAAGAAGATGCTCGCCTTCTGCTTCAAATACCAAATCCAACTGGGGCATTCTACAGCCTACTATCCCCAAGGAAATGGACGGGTAGAATCCTCAAACAAGAGCCTCATGAGGATCATAAAGAAACTAATGCAGGAAAATAATAAAGCTTGGCACACTAAAATGATCTATTCCTTGTGGAATGACAGAATTAGTATGAAGAAATCCATAAGCACCTCACCAATCCAGCTAGTCTATGACTTAGAAGCAATTTTTCCTAATTCCCTGAGCTTACCGGTGATGAGATTGTTGCAAGAGGAGGATGCAAAAGCTCGCCCCACCCAGAGGAGGATGGATCAATTGGTTGAGCTACAACGACAAAGGGAGAAGATATTTGACAAGACCTAGGTTTTCCAGGACAAGATGAAAAAAAAATTCGACAGGAGAACCAAGCTTGACGATTTCCATATAGGTGATGTAGTGTTGTAGTGGGATGCACCCCTTGAGGAGAAAGGAAAGAATGGAAAATTTGATCACCTATGGAAAGGCCCGCACAAGATCTTCCCCTTCAGGGGAAAGAATGCTTACGTGTTGGAAGAAATGGAAGGTCAATTGGTATCTGGAGCTTTGATTAACGGGAGGATCCTGAAACATTACTTTTTGTAGAAGAACTTAATCCCATTGTGATTTGTATATACCATTTATTTTGTCTTAAGAATATATTGCATGTGTGGATGACTCTCTGATAATATTTAAAGCCTAAGATGAAGGCAATAAGATCCTCAAGAGACGCTATCATTAAGTTTGTTTTTCAGGTAAATTTTGAAGTCGCAGGAGAGATTTGGGTCATGCAATGGATAAGACACATGGCCTATGCATTTCTTTGCTACCTCACAGGGAGGATAACATCCCCGAGTTGGAGCCATTGTTAGCACCTGGCTCGCACCAGTGATAATATTTCAAAGTGAACTGGCATAGGGGAACTGCCCCATCCCAAGTTGACATGATGACAAGGTGGACAAGAGGAATAAAAAAGGAAATCCTACAAACGTGTCTAAACCCCACAGATCATGGAAAGAAATGGTGTGAGTGCACGACCAAATCAGATCGTCGGTGGGAGAATTTCACCATAGTAAGAAGCGCGACCTATTTAACTGTGAAGGATCACGGAATTCATACCTCCCCTCCAAAGAATCGTCGACGACCACGATCTTCTAGCACTCATGATCTACGGTGGGGACTCATATCATGACGACAACATGCATGGCAATTAGCATGATATAGTGTTGCGATGGGATAGTAGGGCCCACACATATGGATGGCCGAGATCTCACAGCGCGTTTGATCCATAGTGGTGGCAGGTTTCACACGGAAAACGTGCACGATGGTTAGAAAAGGAGGCCAGCGTGAATTTCTCAAGGGTCCCTCATATATCAACGACTGAGATCTGATTCAGTTCAGTTCAGTAGTGTGCACTATCTTCTTCAACAAAAAGTGCGAGGAGGCTAACCAAGGTAAAGGTCATGAAATCGTGTGAGTGAACATAGAAAGCGATGAATGATTTCTGCACAGAAGAGATATACAACCAAAATCAATGTCGTTCTGCTCAAGATGCTCAAGGGTTAGGAGTTTGCATGAATGCAACGCTCAGTTGGAGCACAGATGAAGTTCAGCGAAGCAAGTCACTCCTGAGAAACTTAAACCATTAGGGAAATATGGGGGATCACCATGAGGATGAGAGAGCATGCATATTATACTTTGCATTTCCATTTTGGGTCTAGAGTGGGTGCTGTAGTGATAGGTTGATTTAGGTAAAACATCATGGCAGGCCTGCCACCTCAGAAAATTATGAGGATTTCAATGATGATCCAGGATTTGATTCCCAATTTTTGTAACAGGATTGGGCTCTGTTTTGGGGTTGGTCCCGAGAGCCACAAAATTATAAATAATACCTCAATTGATGAGGTAGGGGTTGGAATTTTCATTCAGAAATCATTCAGCTTTCGTTTTGTCTCTGTAACTCTCTTGGAAGTATTAATGAGAAATATGCTCCTACATTTTTTAGATTCATCACGGTGGTTGCATTCAGTTTGTGTTTCCCATTTATCACTTTCATTTATGTGTTATTTTTTTAATGCACTCTAGATTAATATACAAGGAATTCACTCTCATCTAAGTGCTCCTGTATCAAAAGCTGCATTTGTTATTGTGTTTTGATAAATTCTTTGGAATTCATCTCCTATGCTCCACTGCAGATACTAGCCTTTGCTATTTATTCTACTAAAGGTGATGCAAGAGGTTCACCCTCAGATAGGTGCCTCTTGTTTCACTGATATTTTCCCTTTTTTTGCTCTCCACTCTTACAAGATATTTGACTATTTGTACTACTTACATGCCTCAGAATAGAAAGGAAATTCCCTTCCTCAATTTTTTTATAATATCCTTGATTTCTTTAGAATTTGACTCCATTGCCCAATGATTCTCTTGTATGTTTGTTCTTCCATTTTTTAATCTATCAACGCCTCATTACCTATATAAATCTATTGTTCTGCATGTTGTCCAAAGCTTTATGCACATGTGTTTCTTTCCTTTGTGGCAAGAGAGATCCGTCTCTGATTGTATCAACTAGAATACAGTCTAAAGTTGGTTGAAATGGTTACCCCTGTGACTTCATGCAGCAGCCACTAAAAAATTACAGGGTGCTAACAGAAAGCTTGTTTATCATTACTTACAATGAGCATGGCAGATTCTTTGACCATGTTTCCATGCCTATAAGGAACGTGCCCAACCCCGACAACATCATCGGCCTCGACCCCTTCTTCTTCTAATTCGATAGGTTAGGGGTTCAAGTACCCACTATCATGATTTCTCCATGGATCCTCAAAGGAATAGGTTTCAACTCTCTCTTAGATCTCTTTTTACATTTTCCATTTGTTCTTGATCTTGATAAAAGGTCTACATCCATGATTCTATTCCATTTCACATAATTGATTATTATATGGTGAAAAATATTGTTTCTGCAGTGGTAAATGGGCCTAATGGACCGTATCCATCATCTAAGATTGAGAATTCATCCATTGCAATGAGAAAGAAGATATTCAATCTCAAATCGAATTTACAGATGCGTGGGCTGGGTCTTTTGAAGCTGTTGTACAGAAACGTAGCAGCCCAAGAACAAACTTCCCAGGTACTCCTCTAGTTATGTATATCCAATTCTATCACTAGTTGCCCCCTCTTTGCAAAATAGTTGATTCTCATTAAAGAAGCATATAATTAGTTTTCGTCACAGCGGTTGATCAAAGTTTCTTTAATGAATTTTGGTGATATAATTATAATTTGTGATTTCGAATGGCGTTGCAGAGACATTGTCGGACCCTCCAAAGATAAGGCAGAGCGGAGCAAATGAGGAAGCCAAGATAAGGGAATTTTAGAAGGAACTGGTGCAGTTGGAAGCTATGTTGAATGAATATTATACTCTTAAGAGTTATCTAGAGGATATAGGGAAGAAAATGAATGTAAAGGAGGCCACCAAATACATGGAGAATTCTGTGAAGTGTTTCTTTGAGGCAAGTCGATTGGCTCAATCGCTTGGAGCCGAGGACGATGAGATAGTGAAGATGAGACCTTCTCTCACCACCATATCCACCAGTGGACCAACCTCCAAGACCACACTCCCATAATTCAATAAAATTCTTGAGTGTGCTACATATATCCTGATTCTATGTTGCACAATGCAGGTGAATGCATCTAACTAATGCTCCAAATCCATATGAAATTCAGTGGATTTTCCTATATTCATCGTCCTTCCCACAGAAGTTAAATTTTCCACATAGTTCGAAAATTCATGTAGCCCCCAAGGCTCCAAATCTTGTTTTGGATGTAAAGAAAATCACCTTCTAGACGAAGTTGGAGATTTATAAAACTTGTTTTCCTTTATTTAAACAAAAAACGAGAATAAAGTAACATCTGTGAATTTTAAAGTGTATAGTCATCACATTCATTTAAAAACAATATATTAGTTTTCTATGAATTTATTTTAATTTGTTTTTATTCTAAATAGAATTATAATAACTTTTATTATAGTAGAAATTCATTCTAATTTGAGAGCTTTTATATTATGAGATGTTAATATAGTAGAAAGTCATTTTAATTTGAGAGTTTTTATATAATGAGATAATTCCGCAGTGAAGCATGAATGTCATCCATGACCCACGACCCAGTTGAGGTCGGAAGAATTTGCATAAACTTGTGTTGCAGCTGCAACTATTTTCCCCAAATTAAAAAAAAAATTTGGTCCCCCTCATGATTTAATGTTGCCTTGAATCGTTTTGATCCATGAATTTTTGGGTCATACTTTAATTTTGGATGATTTTTTGAAGATTACCCTTCGTCCTGGTTTTCAGAAATTGCTCGTGTTTGGAATTGTTGTGGGTCGCAGATTTTAGAGTTTGTTTTTGCTGAGTTGAAGATGGATCAGACCATTTGTCCTTTGAAAAATGCCGTTTCGGAGGAGAGACAGTTTTAACCGTTGCTAAATTTCAAAGTCTTTGAGCACTTAGCACTTTTATTTGATCAGAGGTTGTTGTCTGTTCGTCTTTCGACGTTGCGGCTCCCAAATCAGCTATCTACCCGAAATGAAAAGCACTCCGTTCGCCGATGCATGTCGCATGTATGTAGCCTTTTCTCTTCTGCTGTTGCGGCTGTGCAAAGCACTTGGCTTCCGATGTCGATGTCTTTCCGATTTCCAATTGGAATTTTTCCCGCCCATAGCTTAGGTCGTAACTTTTCCGACTCTGATACGCCTAAGTTTTTTCGCAGCACCCATCACCTGTTAAAACCCGCCTATGCAGCTGTGGATACATCTACCCTGCCATGTTAGCAGTAATGCAGCGCATGGCCTTTCTTGCTGCTTAGCCATTGTAGTTGATATAATTTAACGTAGTTGATTTTCTTGAAAATACTGTCCCAATGAATGATTGTTGTCGTTTAATTGCAGGAGCGTTCAGGAGATTTTTCAAACTACCACGATGCGAAGGTATAGATGGGAGATGGGATCGCAAGGAGGAAAAGCAAATTAGAAGGCAAATCCAATAGTGACAAAGGCGCAAACCTGAAAGGTCTGTCAGTTACTCAGCAAATCATGAGTCTACGCAGGAAAGATAAAGAGAAATGTTAAACATTTTGAGGGACCGAAAGGTCACACGTTTGGGGGCAGCCCAAGTGGTCTACTGTTTTAGTTTAAATATTGGAAATTTAGAACAGACAGGGGATTTTTCCCTCGAAAAATTTGTAAACTATTGCTTGTAAGAGGAACTATTTCGTTTTACAAACGAGAAATTGCAAATTTTTCCTGTTGGAGAAAGTGCTATGTGGAATGTATCAATGCGATTAAATGAGCGATGCTGAATGGGAACTATTTTGTTTTCAACCATGTTTCATTAACTGTGAGAGCATTCTAACTTCCTGAACCTATGTTCTTGTCGGAATATTCTTTAGTATACTTTGTGATGTTTTCCACTATGAGTAATGGGATTTTTAACTGGTGATGAGCTATCGTATCATGTATACTTTTATTCATGTTTATATGTTTGGTTATAAGAACAACTATCTGCGATTTGCCATAACACATGGACAGTAGTGCATTTACTCATGAATTAATATCCATCCCTCTAGAGATAGTTTAGTTATTATTTATTTTCTTGCATATATGTGATGTAGATGCTTATGAGTTCTAAGACGAGAGGTAAGAACCTGCGCATCACATTGTGACTACTCTTTGCATTATCATCACCCTGCATGGTTAAATAGGCACATGCATATCATACTTTAAATCAAAATACAAAAATATATACGGTGGACCGGGCCGCAACTGGTAAACCCTTTTTTGTGACTTGACCTATGGTAGCCAGACCGCAAACCGGATGGATTCCCTACACCAAACAGTCACAGGATAGTTGGGAACGTTGACTGGGGAGAATCCCTTGCTATTGTAGCCTACGAATTTATAGGCCTCAATATTTTTTTGGTGCTAGAAGGAGGGCCGCCAGTGCATGGTTTTCCACAGAAACCCGTTTTCCCGAGACTATTCCACCGGTAACAGTTCAGAAAGCAGTGGGCTTCGTAATCCAATTCCGAAAGAAAGGGGTAGAGAACATTTGTTTTCTGTCGACAATGAAGTTGTTAATAATTTGAGAAGACACACTGGGGAATACGTGAATAATATTGGAGGATTGCCGATCATCCTTGAATTGCCCAGAAGAGAATATAAAAGGAAGGATCGTCCTATATTGGAAGACTCAGTGCTAGTTGGGGATTGGGAAGAACTTGTGGAAACAACCTTATAGGAATTTGTACTGCCTTTGAATCAAGAAGGCCTAGATAATCCTCATAGTTCTCCTGCTCACACTCCAGTTTTCTCACCTCTTCACTCTCCACCTAGACTCATGGAGGGCGTCAATGCCAATCAACCACCCAACCCACCGAATCCACCACCTTCCTGGAGAGCCAGATCACCTTTAAACCTAACACCTCCGTTACATGATTTACCTCAATCCTTTGAAAAGATGCTGCCCAAATTCGACCCAAGTGAAAATATACTAGTAGATGACCACTTGCAAAGTTTTTATTTGGCAATAGAAGGGTTAAGGGCTGGGGAGTATAAAGATGTAGTTTGCAGATTATTCTCGCACACCCTTAAAGGAGCTGCAACGTCATGGTATTTTGGTTTTCCTACAAACTCTATCCCTGATTGGGATACCTTCGAAAGGATATTTAGAAGTAAGTATGCAACCCAGAAGACTCATGCAGCTCTTATGAAAGGACTATGCGCCTTGAAGAAAGAGAGAAAGGAAAAGGTGCACAGTTTCACCCAAAGGTTTGCAGCATATCTCAAGATTTTTTCTAAAGCGAACAAACCTTCGGACAAGGTCTTGATTGAATATTATACCTCAGCTTTAGGCCCTGGGTTGGCCATGTTTTCCAAAATAAAGGCCAAGCCTACTTTGGTGGAAACCTATGAAGAGGCGGAAATAGTGGAGGCTGAAAGGGAAAGCATCGAAGATTATCCCGAATGGTCAGGAGAGAAAATTGTGGGGAGGAAAGCCTTGTTGTTTAATAAACCTAAGGAAAAGCAATCACCATATTTTGAAGGTATGTCAAAAATGATGCAGAAGCTTTCTAACATAATTATAGACTTGGAAAAAGAAAAGGAAGCTCAAAATTTCTACAAGCCCTATTACAAGAAAAGGGAGGATAAAAATCAATCCCAACCTCCTCCACACAATTCAACATCTATGAATTTAATAGAGGTAGGAATGGACAATTTTTGCACTTTCCACCAACAACCCCACTCTTAAATGAATTGTCCTCAATGGATAAACTCAATGAAGTTGGTTATGATTTAGTTGTTGGATTCTAAATTAACAGAAGATGGAGATGAAGAAAAAAAGGACAGTACCATTTCAACGAAAGAACAAGAAGATGAGACCATGGTTTTGTGGAATTCCATTTCGTTATTCGATGCCGAGGAATAAAATAATTGGGGATATGAGAGCGTCATGGAAACAAACGTTACAACAAGGAACCAAGGGTTGGTTAAAGAAGACAGTCTCATACTCCCAAAAATCAAAAGGCTGCAGAAAAATGTTAAAAAATTTTAGAATAATTCCTCAGCTGATAAAATTCCTGAATTCACCATTACCAGCCAGGATCCTAGGCAGACTGATACATTCACCATGCCCACTGAAGAAAAAATGAATGTTGATAAGCCACATCCCATTGAACCGTGGATGGATTATGACATCGTGGAAGATATAGAGAAGGTGAAGGTGAACATTTCACTATTTGAAATGTGTAAAGTGCTGCAACAAAAGGAAAGACTATTGAAGGCACTTGAAGCATCGGATGAGAAGTTTCCCACTGACAATCGACCCAAAGAAGAAGAAGAAATCAGAGAAACTAGCATTGGAGGTAATTCTAAGAACAAACATCCACCTTTCCTCCTCACTTTTGAAATTTTTAATCACAACGTACATAATTGTCTCGTAGACTCAGGGGCATCGGTTAACGTCATGCCAATATCAGTCTATAAAAGGATAAATGGGTAGCCTAAACCATCTACTTGGAGAGTTGTTCAACTGGATAGGATGAATGTAAAGGTAATTGGTCAGATGGAGGATGTCCTGGTCCGCCTATTGTCAACCGATAAAGTGTGCCAAGTTATTGATATCGTGGTCGCTGACATACCAGACACTTATGGTCTTGTTCTGAGTAGAGATTGGTTGGCCAAACTAAATGGATATTTTTCCTCTGATTGGTCCCATTTATGGCTGCCGTATAAAGGAAGTCTGAACCAAATTAAAATTTTGAGGGAGCCTCACATGAAATACAACATTACTCAACTTGAGGAGAAGAATGAACCAGTGGATTATGTGTTGGGAAATTATTTTATTGAATTGGAACCAAGAAATTACCAAGCTAAAGAAGCCACCAACACGCCAGATGTCTAGCCTGATCTCCTTTGATTTTCATGGGCTGATGAAATCGACTGTAAAGTAATAGACTTAGCAGTAGGAGTAGATTCACATGCAGTAGTTAGTGATTTCTGGACATTGTTTTTTGATGGCTCTAAGACGTTAGAAGGGTCAAGGGCCAGCTATGTCCTGATTGACCCCAAGAAGAATAAACATTTTATTTCATGTAGATTAGAGTTTGAATGTATGGATAATACAACTGAGTATGAAGCGTTGGTGTAGGGTTTAAGGAAAGCAATCGAATTAAAGCTATGTAATCTGAAGGTTTTTGGAGATTCTGAAATAATCATAAACCAGATTTGGAATCAAATACATTGTATTTCTCCTCACTTAAAAGCTTATCAAAATGAGGTATGGGACCTACTCAAATGTTTTGATGCATTTAATATTATATCAATTCCAAGACTTGTAAATGCAGCAGCTGACTTGTTGGACACATCAGCTGCTAGGCTTGTGCCTACTAATAATCGATGCTCCATTGAATTGCTTTTCAGGCCCTCAGTCCCTGATATGATTACCAACTTACAAGTGTTCAACGACGATTAGCAGATTATAGAATGCTTAAAAAATGACGAAGTATTTAAAGGGGCGATTATAAATGATGGAGAGCATCAGGTTGAGCTGAAGTATGATAATTTCATCCCGAAAGGAGTCAGAACCTTAGAAAGAATGTTTGATCTAAATGAAAAATTTAGAAGACCAGCAAACGTGAAGACTCACAACTCATCTCTACAGTTCGAGTTGATAAATTTAGGGACTAAGACAAATTCTAAATATGTGAATCTTGGCAAATGTTTTTCACCAGTAGAAAGAGATAAGTTCATCAGTCTTTTTAATCAATATAAAGATGTTTTCACTTGGACATACAAAGATTTGAAGACATATGACACCAGCATCATCCAGCATGTTATCCCCATAAAATCTGGTGTCAAACCTTATCAGCAACCTTTAAGGAAAATGCACCCCAAATTGGAACCTCTGATTCAGAGTGAAGTTAAGAAATTATTAGACGCTAGAATCATTTTTAAGGTCAGACACTTTGAATGGGTCTCCAATATGGTACCAGTGAGGAAAAAATATGGAGAAATCAAGCTATGTGTGGATTTTAGGAATTTAAACCGTGCTTCAGACAAAGATAATTATCCTGTTCCACCAATGGAGAAATTACTACAAATGGTCTTAGGTTCTGAATTATTTTCTTTATTAGACGGATAATCAACTACTAGTAGCTGAAGAAGACATATTGAAGACAATATTCAGGACCAGATGGGGAACCTTCGCTTACCGAAGAATGCCCTTTGGGATTATAAACACTGGAGCTACGTTCCAGAGAGATATGGATATAGATTTCTGAGGTTTGATTGGCCTTAGTGTTGTAATATACCTCGATGATATTATGATATTCTCAAAGACGAGAGAAGAAAACGCTTTCCATCTAAAGCAAATTTTTGAGCGCTGTCGGAAATATCGCATCTCACTCAACCCCAAGAAGTGTGTGTTCGGTGTTATGGAGGGAAAGTTGTTGGGTCACTGTTGGCAGTCAGCAAAAACCCCTTCATTTCTCATTAGGATGAAGGGAGATCAGCTCTCTTTTATGATTTACCTATTTAAATTTATAAAAGAGTGCCTTCAGAATCTTTGATTCTGAAGGTACTCTCGATTGGAGAAGAGTAAAATGACATGTTAGAAATTGATGAAAACATGTTTGGTAATTAGCAGCTGTCAGTTTCATAAGTCAATTTCATACATTTTTATATAATCAATTTTATCATTAAGCTAAATTTATCTGATTATATATGATTTAAGAAACTTAAAAGGATAGTATGCTAAATGGGAATCAACGAAACACCTTTTGAATTGTTTGAAGCTGGATATGGATGAGGTATTATAAGTTCTAAACTCCTAGAACTAAAGGTGACTTATTAAATTAAAATTCTTATTGAACCTAATGTTCACATTTCATATGTAATATCTTACCATGACTTTGTATAAAAAATTCTATATATGCAGTTAGTAAATAAATGAGTATCATATGGGAATTTTCATATATTATAGTTTTATAACTTAGTATCCTATCAAATTCTATGTAGGATATTAATCGATGGGATTTCAGAAAAGTTTTAAAACTAGATTTATGAAATTTTATGTATAGACATACCTAATGTTAATTCAGGTCATTAGTTAGTTGTCATACAAAACATTAGGTTGTATGGTTTCGATACTATATCGCTTTGTCAATAAACGCTACCACCTTTCACGAAAAAAATGGAAGACACCATCAATTGACAACATTTACGAGGTTACATGATCCATATGTCAAATTAATAACGCCTCTTACTTGGATCTCTGCGTTGGCATGGATATTTGGCTAACACCTCATGACTAACTGACAGCTGTGAATATATTGATGAATCGTATCAGCAGGATTTTATGTTGATAACCATTTCATTTCGTAACAATGTACAAGTTCATCATGACCACTGTGTGTAATCAATGTCTTGACTTACGATCCATCAATCAAATGATCCCTGATATATCGAATTGATTAAATTTAACTTTTAGTCGTGGCTAAACATGCATGTATCATAACAGAACGTTGGCTATAGCATTAATCATCGCCAAGTTCAGCAAAAATGGCCAAATTTAGAGCCCTCATATCTGTCATATTTGAAGCATATGAAGTTTTGATATTTCGCATCATGTCATGCACTTGGATACCTATCCCCTCCCTCTTCACAACTCCATTCATTCCATTTCAAAACCAGGATAATGTTGAGGAAGCTATGGCTTCGTTGAGTCGTTTTGAAATCTCAGGTTCAGAGCTAATAGAAGCAGATGAGAAGGTTGCCTTGCTATTTGAAAAGGTTGGGTGGGGGCAGTTCTTTAAGTGTTTTGATGGCCATAATGTAGAGGTGACCAAATTTTTTGCTTTGAATTTAAAAGAAGACGTTGCACAGATCGGAGGTTTTAAGTTTATCATTAATGAAGCCAAAATCACAGAAGCTACAAAGCTCCCACAAATTGGAGAGTGTCGGTTCAAAGGTGGTAAGGTTAATAAAAAGAAGTGTCTATCCTTGCTGCTTCCATTGCCAAATAATGCAAAACTGAAGATAGGGATTTCTTTCAAGTTCCTGAAGCCTGAATGGCGAGCCTTCTACGAAATTTTGGTCAGGTATGTGTCCTACGATGGATGTTTTTCTCACTTACACTATTACCACCTTAGACTCCTGTTAGCATTAAAGGGCTGTAGGATTAATCTACCATTTTATCTGTGGAAAAGTTTGAAAAAAATGTCGCATGCGGTTCAAAGTTTCGATAACCCTAATAGAAGTTTATTTCACCATGGTTTAGTCAAGATCATACTACAACATCAATTGTCTTTGAATGGTAAATCGTGGGATGAATTTTTAACTGAATGTCATTTGGGGCTGACTGAATATTGGCCAAACCCCTCTCCAAAAACCCATAGGAAATGAAAGGCTACTGTAAATCCCGAGGTCAATAATGTTCCCGAGACTGAATCAGAGGGTAAAGGGCTTGAGGAAGCCAATCTACCCATAAATGCTTGTATCAATAATGATGATGTTGGGAATGTAGTTCCCTGTTGCTCTGAAGCAGCTTTGAACCGATCCCCATCTGATAAATGTTATAGTACTCCTACAAAAACAGAGGACAGGTTAACTGAAAGAAAAAATATTAACGCTATTGATTGTAAAAATCTCTCTGAGCCAAAAAATCCTTGTAAACATGGAAAGGATTCTATGCATAAACTAAATCATCTAGCACATGTATGCTGCGATAGAGGAGGGTTTGAATCAGAAAATATTGTGTTTTCGAGGAGGGTTACTAGAAGCATGAACAATGTACCTACAATTTATGCCCCTATAGCTAATCAACATGGTGCTCATCCTTCAATTGTCCATATTGAGGACGACGTTCCATCGTCGGTCCCTGACACTACTCATATAAATGATCCCACTCTTATAAAGGATAATATTCCAAAACTGGGTAAGGCCGAGGTTTCTCCATCGTATATGGACACCTACAGTTCAGATCCTGAACCATCGTTTATCAGTCTTCAATCATCTGGTCAAAACATAGATAATCTTGATCCTCCTCAGGCAGCCGATTCGTGTCACAAAAATGAAGAAGAAACTCTTCAACAAGTTTTGGATAGGGTATATGAGACCAATATTATAGAATTGAAAGATGAACTTAAACAATGCCAATCTAATGCAGCTTTGATAGAGGAGGAAAATAGGACATTCAGGGAGGAATTGTTGAACTGGATTAACAGGTGGAAAGAAATGAATATAAAAAAGAACCAATATAAAAAGGAGAAAAAATCAATGATAGGTACAAATCAACATCTGCTTGAACAAGAAGAAAAACAAAAGTTAGTGATTATCAGGATTAAAGCCAAGCTAGTCGAAGCCAGAAGGGTGGTCGATTTGCAAAATAGAGCTTAATGAATATTTCCATTTTCAGTTACGTAATTCGCCTCTCTGTCAACAGGTAAAACAACTTTGTTGTGCATGCCTGTAAAATCGCAGATCTTACAGGCACACATATATGAATTATAGTTTCTTTTTGTTATTTCTGTTTCAATTGGGTTTTAATGAGATGCTTTGTTTATTTTCAGGTGGATATGTCATCACTCTTCTTCACAGTTTCAGGACATTGTTAATGTGTTGGTTGGAAGACGTGGCTGTTCATTGGAGACTGGAATTTCAGCAACGGCCACGAATTTGCCAGTTCTTTTAAAATCAGCAAATATGCAGGCTAGTCGTTTTTATTTTTATCCTCTAGTGAAATGTGTATGATAAAAGGAGATTCGATTCTCTTTGAATAGTTATAGGAATCCTATAATTTTGCATGTAGCATTGATGGGAAATCTGAATCGAAAAAACTGATAGTATTATATAAGTCAGGAAATTTGATGAAGGTGGATGGAGTGACTGAAGATAGACATACTTGAGATATATTTTGATGCTGGTTTTATTTCCTTACTGAAGTTTGATCTTTGGATATGGGATGTAACTGGAAATCTCCAAGTTGATATCATGACTGGTATTGTTTTGGATACACTCTATATTTCAGTATATGATCTTCTATTTTAATATTAATACAATATGCTTTGTTATACTTGTGTTTATTTCTAATTTTCACTTTGTCAGCCCAATATTATATTTGAATTAATATATCATTGTGACTCAATTTATTATTATTTTTACTATAACTTCAGGATATAAGGATATACATTTATGTTTGTTCGATATCATTTGTATTTTTGCAGTGGTTTCATACTAGACATTATCTCTCATTCAAATATCTATGTTGGTTATTAGTTATTAATTAATTAGACACTTCAGAAAATTGAAGTAATTGTTTATTTTCAGTTTCTCTGATAAGTTATGTTATAGCAGAATAGTTTAATGAGTATGGCTTAAATATTTTTATTTAGATCATACGATTTATCTTTCTATTCATCTTATATTAATTAATAATTAATATAGTGTTCAAAATCGCTCTTAGCTAAGATAGGATAGATAGGATAGTTAATATAGTTTAATTATTTATTATCTTAGCATAGTTACATTTAACAATTGTTAAATCAATTTGTGTAATTTTTAAGCATAATTTTAATAGTCTTTATATTTAGAAAAACTCTTCAAAAATTGGAGTCTTTCCTTAAGAAAGCAATTATAAGACAATTTAGGTAGTTGAAATTAATTATAGGATTCATTTAGGTAGAAATAACATTAGGATAGGATAGATTTTGTTGAATTTTAATTTCTCTTTAAGAGAAAAATCAATTGGTAGCAGGACCATAACCTACGAGGTTTTGCTATTCCAAACACACCAGACGCTACTTTAAGCTGATTGTGTGGGCATAACCTCCTTGTTGGCCTAGGTCAGAAAATCAGGCCAACAGTCACATAGTTTCAAAGAAGGGAATCTCTATAGACCTGGAAAGGATCAAGGCCATTGAACAGATCCCCTTGCCCCATAATAAGAAGGGGATGCAGTCATTTATGGGAACCATAATTTTCGTACGAAGATTTGTGCCAGATTTCGCTCAGATTTTCAAACTGCTGCAGCAAATGGTGAAGCAAAGCGCACAATTCAAATGGACCGAGATTTAGAAGGATGCATTCAGCAAGATTAAAACTGTTGTTGCACATGCACCCTCCCTAAAAATCCTAGATTTTGATAAAGATTTCATTCTGTATACTTTTGCATCTGATGATTCGCTAGCAGCTGTGCTTACTCAGAAGGAAGATGGGGGGGATAAGTTCCCAATATCTTTCATGAGCACTGGTCTACAAGGGGACAAATTAAATTACTCGGCTCTTGAGAAACAAGCTTATGCAGTATTCAAAGCAGTGAAACAATTCAATCCCTATATATTAAAAAAATGAACCAAGGTGATCGTCCCATACCCAACTGTGATGTCACTTTTTGTACAAAAGGAGTTAGGAGAAAGAAGGGGCAATTGGGTAACAGCTCTTCAAGAGTATGACCTCGAATTCAAGCCAGCTTCTATAGTTAAAGGGCAAGGTTTGTGCAAACTGATGACTGAAAATGGAGACAATGAAGAACATGCATGGGAAGATGAAGCTGAGTTACATTTGATGGATGTATGTCCTTTGTTCACAGCCCTCGAGTCTTGGTATAGAGACCTCGTGCATTACCTTCAGGTAGGATTGTTGCCAGAACATTGGAATTCCAAGCAAACAAGAGCGCTACGTCTCAAATCAGATTCCTATCAAATTGTTGAAGGAATATTATTCAGAAAAAACTACGACGAAGTTCTTCTTAGATGCTTAGAGAAAGAAGATGTGACAAAAGTAATGATAGATTTGCATGATGGGCCTGCTAGGGGACATTTTTCAGGAGATACCACTGCTCACAAAATTCTCAGGGCCGGTTACTATTGGCCCACGCTTTTCAAAGATGCACATGCCCATGTCCAAAAGTGTGATATTTGTCAAAGGTGTAGTGGAAGTCAATCTAAAGCAGCCGCACCACTGAAGCCTATGATGATCATAGAGCCATTCAAACAATGGGGGTTGGATATTATTGGGTAGATAAAGCTGAAATATTCCCTACAACACAAATACATTTTGACCGCAACCGATTACTTGACTCGCTGGGTCGAAGCCATCCCGCTGTGCAAAGTAAATGAAGACGCGGTCATCAACTTCCTGCAGGACCACATTATGACCAGGTTTGGAGTTCCAGTTTCTTTAGTCTTTGATAATGATACTTAGTTTTCATTGATTAAATTAGCTTCTTTTGCTCATGAGAAAGGAATAAAGTTGCATTACTCTGCAAATTATTATCCACAAGGAAATGGCCTGGCTGAATCTACTAACAAAAATCTGATTAGAATTTTAAAGAAGACTATGATAGACAACCATAAGAGTTGGCACTCAACGCTACCAAATGCCCTTTGGGCTGATAGAGTCACCCCCAAGTATTCAATAGGAGTGTCACCATATACCTTTGTGTATGGTAAAGAATCCATTCTTCCGCCCAATATCATGCTACCCTCCTCCATAATAGCTCAAGAGTCTAGAGGGTCGAAAAAATGAAGTTTTGCAGATGAGGATATGTAATCTTCTGAAAGCAGAAGAGGCTAGATCTAAGGCCAGAGAATGCTTTAAACAACAACAAGAGGTAATAAAAAGATGGTTCGAAAAGCATAAGGAAAGAACAAAGGACTTTGAAGTGGGATATTTGGTCCTCAAGTGGGACCACCCCCATGATGAGAAACGAAAACACACAAAATTCTAGCAGTTATGGGTAGGCCCTTTCCAGATTGCGGCAAAGCTTGGCCCTTCCACTTATAAGTTACAAGATCTACAAGGGTGGGAAGAGAACTTACCAGTAAATGGTTTAGTTCTCAAGCCTTATTTTTCCTGAGTTTCATTTGTCTTCGTCTATCTTGTATATAAATAATCTGGCTTGGCCGTCTTTTTGAGTCTTTGAGTCATGAAGTTTAGTTTTTTTTTAGTTTAAAATTCTATCGATTTAAATAAGGGAGGAAAACCTGCGGTTGCATGGAAAACATCAGAATTTTGGTATGATTAAGGTTCCTCGTTATAAGACTGTATATTGCTACTTGTCGAAAAGAACTTCTTCCAGTTTAGCAGTTTTCCCAAATAGCTATGTACGCATTGAAGTCCTGCTTAACCCCTGTGAAATAAACTACAGTCAAACGGTCTGGAATACTATTTTGAGGCTCCATCCATGTCACATTTAAAATGTCCTAGGGGGTGACAGCCAGAGGCCCATGGAAAGAAGTACGGTAAACAGTATATTAAATACAAATGATCCCATGCTAGGAAATGAATGCCAAAAGGAAGATAAGAGTCAAAAATCCTATGAAAGCATAATATATCAAAATAAATGTTGAATCATATAAGTACTAAATCGCCGAAAGTTCCTCTCCATCCGTGAGCTGAAGCGTGAACGTACCTCTCACACAAAAGGACACTTGGGATAGAGGAGCCTGAATTAAAGTTCAGAAAGAAAGGCATACAGGAGGACTCATATGAAAATGACAAAAGTCCAAAAGCACAAAAGTGCTAAAGTGGCATGGGAATGAGGAACAAATGAATATTGTTGTTTACCATATGATACAATCCTGTGGTGCCCAAGCTAGCAGCTACCTGAAGACACAAGTAACAATGAAACCCATCTCCAGGCCTCAAAAGAGTTATCTTGACTTGAAAATCCTGGTTTCCACTCTCCCAAATCGAACTGTCATCAATGATTAAAGGTACATCCTTTTGCCATTTGAGAAATCCAGATAGTTGGAATAATTCAATAGGTTCGTTTGTTGTGAAACAGTCTGCTACTCAAGAAAGAATCGTCCAGAGTTCTAGGTTCACCAGGTATTCGCCAATTGTTGCGGCTGCAACTGTTTTCCCCAAATTTTAAATTTTTTTTTGGTCCCCCTCATGATTTAATGTTGCCTTGAATCATTTTGATCCATGAATTTTTGGGTCATACTTTAATTTTGGATGATTTTTTGAAGATTACCCTTCGTCCTGGTTTTCAGAAATTGCTCATGTTTGGAATTGTTGTGGGTCATAGATTTTAGAGTTTGTTTTTGCTGAGTTGAAGATGGATCGGACCATTTGTCCTTTGCAAAACACCATTTTAGAGGAGATACAGTTTTAACCATTGCTAAATTTCAAAGTCTTTGAGCACTTAGCATTTTTATTTGATCCGAGGCTATTGTTTGTTCATCTTTCGCCATTGCGGCTCCCAAATCAGCTAGCTACCCGAAATGAAAAGCGCTCCGCCGTCGATGCGTGTCACATGTCTGTAGCCTTTTCTCTTCCGTCATTGCAGCTGTGCAAAGCACTTGGCTTCCGATGTCGATGTATTTCCAATTTTCGATTGGAATTTTTCCCACCCACAGCTTAGGTCGTAACTTTTCCGACTCTGATACGCCTAAGTGTTTTCACAACACCCATTGCCTGTTAAAACCCACCTGTGCGGTTGTGGATAGGTCTACCTTGCCGTGTTAGCAGTAATGCAGTGCATGGCCTTTATTGCTGCTTAGCTGTTGTAGTTGATATCATTTAACGTAGTTGATTTTCTTGAAAATACTGTCCCAATGAATGATTGTTGTCGTTTAATTGCAGGAGCGTTCAGGAGATTGTTCAGACTGCCACGGTGCGAAGGTATAGATGGGAGACGGGATCGCAAGGAGGACATGCAAATTAGAAGGCAAAGACAATAGCGACAAAGGCACAAACCTAAAAGTTTTGTCAGTTACTCAGTAAATCATGAGTCTGCACAGGAAAGATAAAGAGAAATATTAAACGTTTTGAGGGACCGAAAGGTCACACGTTTGGGGGCAGCCCAAGCGGTCTACTGTTTTAGTTTAAATATTGGAAATTTAGAACGGACAGGGGCTTTTTCCCTCAAAAAACTTGTAAACTATTGCTTGTAAGAGGAACTTTTTCGTTTTACAAACGAGAAATTGCAAATTTTTCCTGTTGGAGAAAGTGCTATGTGGAATGTATCAATGCGATTAAATGAGCGATGTTGAATGGGAACTATTTTTTTTTCAACTGTGTTTCATTAACTGTGAGAGAATTCTAACTTCCTGAACCTATGTTCTTGTCGGAATGTTCTTTAGTATACTTTGTGATGTTTTCCACTATTAGTAATTGGATTTTTAACTGGTGATGAGCTATCTTATCATGTATACTTTTATTCATGTTTATATGTTTGGTTATAAGAACAGCTATCTGTGATTTTCCATAACACATGGACAGTAGTGCATTACTCATGAATTAATATCCAGCCCTCTAGAGATAGTTTAGTTAGTATTTATTTTCTTGCATATACGTGATGTAGATGCTTGTGAGTTCTAAGACGAGAGGTAAGAAACTGCGCATCACATTGTGACTACTCTTTGCATCCTCATCACCCTGTTTGGTTAAATAGGCATGTGCATATCATACTTTAAATCAAAATACAAAAATATATACGGTGGACCAGGCCGCAACCGGTAAACCCTTTTTTGTTACTTGGCCTATGGTAGCCGGACCGCAAATCAAACAGATTCCCTACACCAAACAGCCACGGGATAGTTGGGAACGTTGACTGGGGAGAATCCCTTGTTGTTGTAGCCTACGAATTTCTAGGCCTCAACAACTTGTTAGCAGATCGTTTCTTGATTGAAGCGATATTGAGAGACGTGGATGGATTCGTGGTTTATTTCAGGGTGCACGACATCCTGCGTGATTTGGAATTACAAATTGCTGAGCATGAAGAAAACTTCTACTTTCGCGTAGGTAGGGGTTTGACAGGGTTGATTGCAAATAAATGTTCAGGGCACTCTCAGGTTTTCTTGAACTACAACAGATTGAGATCTCTTTCGGAGTCCTTGCGAGCTCCACAAATGTCTTCATTGATCTTGGCTGGAAATGCAAATATCATAGTGATTCGAAGAAAAGTGATCAAGAGTATGGTCTCCCTTAAGGTTTTGGATTTGAATGGGACATCCCTCTGGTCATTGCCTAAGAGTGTGAGGTGTTTGAAATAGTTGGTATGCCTCATCGTAGTAGGGGTGCCCATCACTAACCTTCCTGCGTCACTTACAAATCTTGTAAGCATGGAAGTCCTTCTACTAGGTTGGTCTAAAATCACAGAATTACCATCTGGCATTCATGGGCTAAGATCCCTCAAGCATTTAGGGCTTGACATTGTTGAACTCTTTGCACTGCTTGCCCATGGATGGTTGCAATCGTGTGTGGACAGGAAGTGGCCAGAAGAGAAGCCCTAAAACAATGGCTTCAATTAGTGATTTGCACACTCTAACACAGTTAAAGAAGCTACGCTTGGATAACATTGAAGAGATCATTAGTGAGGGGACAATGGGGAGTATGGATAAAATAGAGACACTCCATGATTCACAACACAGAAAAATTTACCAAATGACTTCTTTAACATGTCTAAGTTAAAAGGGCTTTTGTTAAGATGTTATGGTTTGGTTAAAATGGAGAGTAAGTTTTATAGCTTACAAAATTTGAGATCACTTAAGTTGGATGGATGTGACAGGTTAGAAGAACTTCCAGATCTATATAGAATTAAGAGATTGAGGAAATTACAAATTTTAAACTGTTCCAAATTAAAGAAGTTTCCTAAAGAATTTGGTGAAAAGGGGGCATTTATTTTATTGGAAACATTTTCAATAGTCTTGCTGAAGAATCTGGAAGAATTTCCCATGATAGAGGAGGGAACAATGCCTTCACTAAAAATATTCACTATCATGTTATGTGAAGCATTAAAATTGTTTCCAGAAAATTATTTAAATATCGAAAAACTATAGAAAATAAGAATATGGGGTTGTTCAATGGTATTGGAGAGTCTTAAGAAAGTCAAAATAGAAAATACAAGTGTGCAAGTGGTAACCATACCTACTACACAGGTCATAAATATTTTAGAAAAATGTATTCGAGTAGAAAATATAAGAGGGCATTACTTTTATGGTGAATTTTGGTGTAATTAGTTTTTCCTTTTCTTACACGAGACTGAGGAGAGCACGGATTACTTGTGCATGGACTGTCACGTCCTGGTCTTGACCCCGTTACATTAGATGTATATGACGTATATATATATTGTAATGATAATGGTGTGGAGTTAAAGGCCAAGACCCTACCATTGATCAGTAATGCTATGTTTTGGGATTTAAAATTGTCACCGATGGTATATCGGGGCATGCAGCATATATGATGATTGTCATTATGTAAATATGCATC
>LPNX011011084.1:300673-362248 GCA_001517045.1 Pseudotsuga menziesii
GATTTTGGCTTCGTTTTTCCCATGGATTGGAGGTCATTTTTGTAATGCCAGGGCCTAGGTTGTCTTCCTCGCGTTTTTGGAGCTGCTGGTGCATTCTTTTCCATTCACGTTTTTGTGATTTCATGTGTTTTTACCATGACTGTGAAGAGCCATTCATGTTTTTGGCTGTCTCACTGACTATTGGCCTCACGCACTGGTTATTTGGGATGTTTTTCCCTGCTGTGAGTTGTGCTCACTGATAAGCTACAGGATTGTGTGTTTTCCCCCACGTTGTGAGCCGTTTTTGTTGTTATGTTTGGGGCTGTGTAATTCGTTTTTACTGTTCAAGCTGTGTTAGCTAAATTGATTTCCTGAATGCAATGGTTAGTCTTTGGACTATGTGAGGAGTAAGGATTTTGGCTTGGTTGCTTGATAAACCTAGTGCTAGAAACCACACAGACAGAGCTAGAGGGCTGGCCTTCTTCTCCATCACCCCTGAATAGCACTGGAAGGGAATGCCGGGCCTGAGGGACTGTGTAGCAGAGAAGGGACTGATTCCTTGTGTTGGGTGTGGATGGGTGTCTTAGAGGTCAGGCTAGTTTTGATGTGGGTGTTCTTGACTCTGTAAGGATCTCACCAGCTTAGCAATTGCCTTCTTCAGCTCCTTAATGGCCTGATAAACCCAACTTGGTTGGCTTGGCTATGTGTTTTGTGTATCCTGGCTATGTGTAAGCCTGGTAGTTCCCTTATTCCTTGGAGAATCATGCCCAACTTGGGGGTGGTAGTGTTGCTGAGAGATTAAGGAGCACGCTGGCCTATGGTTGGGTGGAACGTTGCAGCGACGTAGCTGGTTGCGGAGCAAGGAATTCATAAGATAAGTGATCTTGTGTATTTTACCTCTGCAACTATATTTCTATTAATGAAAATAATGAACATGTTGAAGAATGCTTGTCTAGATGCATGTTAATTCTGCTGTGCAAGGATAATTGATCATAGCTGTGCATAATCTACAATTGTAGTTGTGTATGTTAAATGAATTGCATTTAGGTGTGTTATACTGCAGTGCATTCTCTCTTTTAGCATTTTGTTTTATGAAATTTTTAAGCCTGTACATGTTCATGGGCACTTAGCCCCGGTCTGTTATAGCCATCATATCGCATCCTCTTTTCCGGTCGGAGGCTTGGGGACGTGACATGGACTACAATACTATGAGGGAAGCCATGGAAGTGTGTGGTTGCCTACAAACATTAGAGCAAATTTGGGGTCTAAAATTGGCCTTATAAGAAAATGCACCAAAAATAAGTTCTTGTGAGTTGGAATTCAAGAACCAATAGAATTCCAAAAAAATGAGTCAACCATAATGGTTGAATTGACATATTTGTCATAAAAAAAACTACTTTTTTTGTTTGTATTTTCGACATATCTCCTTGTGTTTTTACTCAAATTTTGATCGAGAGAGCTCCTTCGATGCAAAAGTTTATTCCGCATCCAACGAGTACCCACACTGCATACTTTTGACGGACCCCGCTACCCGAAAAACAAGAAATACCTGAAAAAATTACTACTTTAATGCATTAAAAATCAGAGTTTAACATACTACAATATCTTTTTAATCAAGCTAAGAGACCATTTTGGATATTTGGTCCAAAGGGAAAAAATAATATATGTAAGTGTTGAACATCAAACAACACATGCATTCAATTTGTCAATTGTGAATTATCTTCTTCTTCTACACACAGACACACACACATATATATATGAATAAGATCGTTCACAATTGAAACATTTAATGCATGTGTTTTTTTATGAGTTTGTTGGTTTAGAGTTTGAGAGTGATTACAACAAGTCTCTACATGTGGCCTTGAAATATATGAAGAATTTTTCCAGTACTAATGAATTCAGAGCCCAATCCTAAGAAACTTTCGCAGTTAAAGTTCTCATATTTCAAAATATCAAATCACAAATTCAACAAACTCGTGGTTGTTGAGTTTCATGAAAAGGAGGATGGTAATAATTAGAAGTATTTCTCCATGATTTTCCATTATAATCCACCTTGTTTTGATAATTCGTCTTCATTTAACCCCATGATTTTCCATTATAATCCACCTTGTTTTGATGAAATTTTGATAAATAATTCACCAGCATCTTCATTTATTTATTTATAGGAATGCATGTTGGATGATGATAAGGTTTAGATTTGAAACAAAACTTTGGATTTCTTCCCATAAGATTCTCATGAAGAAGTTAAAGTTATTGCACTATTGTGTCCCTTGATGCATATGATAAAATTTAAGAAACATTGAAAACCTATAATTTGGATATGTCTTTTTCAAAATAAGTTATCACATTGATTTTCTCCCTTATTTGTTTTATAGCATTTAAGGAAGCACCAAAAACCTATAATTTGGAGATGCCTTTTTCTAAAGCCAGATATAATATCGGCTTCAGTGCCATCAAAATTCTCAAGTTATTAGTTCCTTCATCTAAACCTACCTGAAAATTGTAGAAAACATCACCTGAAAGATGTATATTACCTCCTCCACAAACATTTGGATCCCCTTGCGAGACCCGGTCGAAATATGCCTACGAAAAATTTGTGTCTGTCTGTTGTTATAACACCATTCTCCTCTCCTTTTCATCCACAGTTAATTTCAAAGAAAATTCAAAATACTTAAACCCTATGTTGCACATTGAACCAATGGAATAATTTTTTATAACACCATTTTCCTCTCCTTTTCATCCACGGAGAGAAAACTTAAAATACTTAAACCTTGTGTTGCACATTGAACCACTGCAAAATATTTTTATAACATGATGTTCTTCTCCTTTTCATCTGCAATAATTTTTTATAACATCATTTCATTCTCCTTTTCATCCACATATATTTTGAGATTAAACGTAAAATACTTAAACCTTGTGACGCACATTAAACTATTGGAAAAATATTTTTTATGACACCTTTCTTCTCTCTTTTTCATTCACACATAATTTGAGAAAAAACTTAAAATACTTAAAACTTGTGTTGCACATTAAACCATTGGAATAATTTTTGGTTCAAATATACAGTGTTTTCTTTCCATCCAAATTCCATAGCAGATGATTAGTGGAAGAGCCTTGCAATTCTTTACCATTTCATTTGAGTGCCATTCCCTTAGACCTAGTTTTACCGAATCCATCGACCAAACATAAATTAGTTCCGGAAGTTATTCAAACACCACTTCGAATCCAAATAAAATTGGACACATGACATCTCACACACAAATGATACTTATTTATCCACTAATTATATAAGTTCACACACAATTAGATTCACCCAAACTTCAATCATATAGTACCTAAATCCAAACCCCCTAAAAACTATTCAACCCGCTAGATGCACATTGCATAATTTTAAACTCCCCTAATATTAATATGTTTTTAATATATTAAAAATACCGCTTCACCTTTATATACAAAGAAACATATTATTTCCATTTTTTTATATTATTAAATCCTTCAATATAAACCCATATGCTATAATATTGCCTACATAATAATCCAAGTGGGATTGTTCTCCATCTCATCCTAGTTTTGACTAATTATTGATATAAAATTTATTACTTCAAGTGTAGGAAGGAGATTATATAATAATCCCACATATTATATGTAAAATATTATTTCATGGACATTATTTCTACTAAGAGCAAAGAGATCAAGATTCTTCATGAATTTGTAAGAGAAATGTAATCAAGATAGTCCATGAATTCGTAATCCTATAAACAGCTTATGCTTAGGAATAATATTTGCTTATAATATTTATTTGAGAGTAATTCAATTTGGTTCTTCTAGTTTTTGAGCAAAATTTTCACCAACTATAATGTCCCTTTTTAATAATTTTATTAAAATGACCAATTTTTTTCAGTTTTTCCCCTATTTGGACCTTTGAGTAGTTTTGATGTCTAGGTCTCCAAATTGGTTGAAATGTTCCCAAATATTCAAAAAAAGTATATGACTGATATTAAGGTTTGGATATGATGTTCAGGTAATATTTATGACCCCCTAAATTCTTCTTCAAACTTTTTTAACATTATGGTCGAGGTAGGAGTTTTGACTAGTAATTTGGGGTTCTAATTCACCCACAATGAATACTGAAACTGGCTTCCCAAATGCACTCAAGGAAACTTGGATTTATTAATGGAATAAGGGTACATTTAAAGGACATCAATATGAACTCATATGAATCACCATTCAACTTTTAATGTCTGGTATAACTCCCTTAAATCAGATGCAAAAAGACTAGTTTCAACCTTGGGGGAAATGATTAGCAAACTTCTCCAAATGCTATGAAACTCAGAAAAATAACTCCAAATTGTTATGTAATGAAAATTAAACTCATATAATCCATAAATTACAGTCCATTCAACCATAATCCATCAGTATTTTACTTATCCATTCGAATCTATCAACATTATATTGATTCACAACAAGGTAGTGGGGAAATGGCACTATTTCTTCATTGTTTAACATTTACACATGAAATATTTTGGATATTTAGACCTGAGTTTATTATGAAATTTTAAATGCAGAAATAAAATTACATTCATCCATAAACCATTACTATTTTACTTATCCATTCTAATCCATCAACATTACATTGGTTCACAACAATATAGTGGGGAAATGACACTATTTCTTCATTGATTGACATATTTACATGAAATATTTCATTATTTAGACATGAGAGTATTATAAAATTGAAATATAAAGAATTTACATAAGAACATAAACTAATGGGGCATTAGAAGCTTCCCCAAAGAGATCAATAGTATTAAATTGAGCACATAGATATGTGGACAAACACACAACTCACAAGATATATCACACAATTTATTCAGAAATTGAAGAATGAAATAGTGAAAAAATGGATTGCAACTATGAATTATTTAATTAATAAAAAAATAATTAGATGGTTAATTACAATCTAAAACAATGGCTCAATATCCACATGCAATTTGAATCCACTAGAGGAAACTGGAATTGATTAGACTCTACTTGACTGTAGGTAACTAAGACCTTGTCTAAATCATTATTGGAGGACTCAATAGTTAAATGACCTTGTCTAAACCATTATTTGAGTTCATCAAAGTTCTGAAACAAAACTCATGTGTCTAATTCAGTGTTAACTAAGGTTAACTGACTGTGGTAGGTAAGGAATGTGCCTCTCTTGCATGCAACCATGTAAACCTAGCTCTAAATGAATGTAGAGAACTAGAACCAAATGTAACTGATTCCTAACTTAGCTTGACTAGTCACTAACTGAACTCAACTGATGAAGGTTGGTATCGACACTCCTAGTGTCTCCTAAATTATAGGGATTGGTATAGGAGGATCCTAAACTGGTGCATGCAAGTGCAATCAGTGGCAGTAGGCCTCAATTAGTGTTCCCCACACTTTAGTAACTAGAACATGTGCCCCAATTATGCCAAGTGGACCCAATGGTGCTAGTGACTAAAAATAGACTAGATGGTCTCCCGATTTAGACATGACTCTTGATTTAGACATATGACCAAATTGGACAAGGGATGATTAATAATCCTAACACCCCCCTTAAATTATGACTTGGACAATCTGTGGGCCCTAGTAACTAAGACCATAGGTCACCCATTACATCAAGTAAAGTAAAGTAACTGCTCAAAACAAGGAGTTGGGGAAAAAACCACATGGGAAAAAAATCCCCCCCTCTAATTAAGAAGGTAGAATCAGGATCAATTTGGTTCTTCTGTGCACAGGTATCTTGGGGCCTAGCATGTGAACCTCTCCATAATTATGTATAGAGGAATATTCCTCTTTGGAAGAAGAATGATATGCTAAACTAAATTAGAAATATAGACCGCTGCTGGATGAAGACTGGACTCATGTAGAGCAATCGAAATCAATTAATAAGTGAGAAAAGGTTCTTGAGGATTCAAACCATATGAGGAACACTCAAGAAACTAATATTTTTCAGCCATGAACAGCAAAACATGAGTGGTAAAAACGGCCCCAAGTGTTAGGAGCAAGTGTCCAAGTGGATGCAGAAAATCTTCCTCTTTACCAGTTGTGTGAGGAAATGAGCAAGTGACCAAAAGTAGAGAATCCCTGGGACTATGGAGAGAAAATGATTGAGATCCATAATATGATATAGCTTCATAAATATCTTATGAATCACAGAATAAAATATCAGTAACCTAATAAGAGGAAACTAACACCAAATCCCAAGCATCAATTTTGAGGAAGAATTGCAGTACTTGATTTTTCACACCGAAATTGGTGAGAGCAGCTACAAGCATGACTGAAAGCTCTTGGATTTTAAAATTTTATCCAAATAATATCATATCAAAAAGTATATCATATCTAAATGCATTCATATCAGATCCAAAAATGTGAAATGAAATCAAATCCCTAGCAGCAGTTTTGAAGGAGACTTGCGGTACTTGTTTCTTCGCAAAATTAATGAGAACAACTACAAGCAATAATGAAATCTTATGAACCTGAAATATTGAAACATTAAATATTAGATTAGATACAAATAAGATTTTATTAGATCCAATAAGGTTCATATAATATCCAAAAGTATGGTTGACTGAGACGGTAGATGCACAATTTTCTTTTTCTTCAAAATTCTGAATTTTGGTGCAAGCAATCCTGCAGGAATTTGCTGGAATATCTATATCACGGGGAAAGAATGGATCACTATGGTAATATGATATTTTTTCCAAAAATTTCCAAGGTATTACATACTTTCTCACCAGCAACAAAATTAGAGGGAGAAAAATCAAATTTCTCTTCACTTTCGGAAGCAATTACTGGCAAATTTTGCACAGAATTCAAAGGAAAATCACTGGAGAGTGTTTGCATGGAAGTTCAATAGTATTTTTATTCAATATAAGAGATTAAAATTTCTTCTTCTGTATCAGCCATAGGAGGATATGAGATGTCAAATATCTCATAAAATTCCGGAGCATCAAGAGAACGAGTCACTACAAGGAGGTTGTCTTCAATTCGAATTGACTGTGTATAAGCTTTTTCTTCTTCTTCATCTTGAACAACTTCATCAGAGAGAGTGGAGGCCAATAATTTTGGATAAAGAATGATTATGGTGCTGGATGTGCTCTCCAAAGTGCTATTATGATCCTCGTCAATCATTTCAAAGGTTCTGTCCAATCTTGTCCAGAGATCCTTTGGGTATTTAATATATCTACTAAGGTAGCGCAATATAGGAGAAAGAGCTAGTGCCATTATTACAAAATATGCATCACATTTATTCAGCCAGTCATTCTCACTCTCAAAAGACTCTCTATTGATTCCATTAGACACCTAATAGAGATCTTGTATGTCACATCCCCACCCCTCATACCGACAATGGAGAGGATGCGACCAACGCACTACTGCTGTCAATTATGCAAAATAGCCCCATGAACATTAAAATATAATAATTAAAATGCATTGATCATAAATACATACATAGATGCGTAAATCATGCAATCTATAGCGGAAGCATACACATCATTCAACACATACATGCTATTCATACTCATTAAAACAAGCAATGTTCATCCTGTTCAAGAATTAACATGTTCATGATAATCTACGATGGAAATACATTTACAGAGTTAAATACAAGAGAATACTTATTTGGAAAATAAGTTGGCCCGCAACTAGTTACATCGCTGCAACGTTCTACCCAACCATAGGCCAACATGCTCATCAATCTCTTAGCATCACTACCACCCCCGAGGTGGGCATGATTCCACAAGGCACTGAGGAGATAACAGGCTCACACATAGCCCAAAACCAAACTATCCACAGTCAAGCCAACCCAGCATTGGGTTTCACAGACTGCCCAACCAAGCCAATAAGACATTGGGTTTTACAGGCTGCTAAGGAAACTAGCTAATAATACATGAGTTCCTTGGACCTTTCCAGCCAAGCCATGCTTGCATCAAACACAAAGTCAACCCATTTAATCAAACACAGTCATACACAATCGTTGGGTATGAACAGAACATTCTAGGGAACGAAAATGGAAAAGGAAACAAGGTAAAAACAACCCCCTGACAATAATTTCAATTTACAGGGACATTTTGTCCCTAACGTGGCCAAAATGAGCTCAACAACACCTAAGAAAATGTGGGTCTCTTTTTCCACTTGTCGAGCCTTACCACAAAACATTTTCTAGATTGGAAACAATGGGGAAATGCATCCAAATCATGGGGGAGGGAACCCACCCATCGATCTTTACAAAAACGAACTCCCAGTCTAGGGAAATTGAAAGGAATGACTACCCATGTGAGCGAAAACACACAACAAACTAGAAACGGTTTTGCAACCATGAACAAACTAGTAAAAATTGGGGAAAAATACCCTGTGAGTAAAATTCATTCTCACAAACATTTCTAGGCATTGTAGAGGCTCATACTACCCCCATCCATGCCCAAATTGTGGGTCTCGTTTTCCCATTCATTGCATAACTCCACAATCAAAAAATCTGGGTATGAAAAAATAGAGAACCAGCAGAAAAATGTGGAGGTACTTACTCAGCAAGCTCCTACTGCATGAGGAGTACAAAATGTCCCTTAGAAACCCCCAAATCATCCATCATTGTTGCACATTCACTCAACAGAACCCCAAACCAATTTCTGGGCATGCCGAAATGGAGAAACATCATCCAAACATGAGGGAGAGAGCTCCGTCCTCCTCCTTCTACTTGAGAGAGCTTCCACATGAATGGAATGGGTAAGGAAATGAAAGGCATGGGTGCATAATGGCTTGGGCATGCATTCCCAAGCATTTACTTGCCCCACAAGTCAAAAACACACTTTCCAAAAATGGGTGACCTCCCAAATTCGAATTTGACTTCCATACCTTCCCCATCCCAAGGAAATAACTTTCTCCACCAACCTAGATGTGACTAGACACAAAATACAAACAGGGAGTAGTTGACTACTATATGGGTTTTACCTTAGACATTTGGATTTTCCCTAATGGATCAAGGTTGAATAATTACCCCTCCCTATTCCTTGTGAAATCATGCCCCCATCTCTTTAACGTTGCGACGCATAGCTAGTTGTGGTATTTTACTAATTTTCATTTTACATGATGTCTCAAAACACATTGTGCCTGGCTAGCACATAAACCATCGGCATCAATTTTAATCGCCGAAAACATCAAACACTAAACCCATGGTGGGGCCTTTGCCTTGAGCTCCACGCCATTATTTAATACAATATTCACATCATATGCAATTAAATACCATGAGGTCAAAACCAGGGTGTTACATTCCCCTCCCCCTTCAATAGCACTGTCCCTAGTGCTTTACAAAGATTGGACAATTACTACACTAGCACCACCCTTAGTGTTCTGCAAAATTGAACCAAAATGGGTGTGCTAGTCGCATGGCATCTTCCAGTTTCCATGTAGTCTCTTCAGGACCGTAGTGCTTCCTCTGCACCTTTATCTGTCCAATGGCATGATATGGAACTCTTCCAAATACTTGCTTGCATGCATCATCATACACCGCAGGATATTTTTTTGGTCTTGGAGAATGCTTCTTCTCAGCTTGGAACATTCCCAGTGTCTTTGGCAACCAGCAATACCTATGCTCAAGCCCCAAGTAATGAGTCAATTTCCATGTTAGTATTCATAAGATTCTTCAAAATCAGAGATGAATCACATGCACATATATATTGATATAAAATCAACAAAACTTTTCCTAGTGAACCAAATACTTATCTGTGTAAGTATCTTCTTTTGGTTCCACAGGTTTCCAAATTAGCTTTATGCAACCATGAAAATCACAAACCTGCTCCACCCCATACCTAGGTGTGCATTAAAGGGTAGTCAAATTTCTGTAAGCCTCGATCACTTGAAAATACCTCGCAACTGATGTCTGATAGCTCCATTCTTGATCCCAACATCTCTTTGGTGCTTCAATAGCAGTTCTGCTCAAGAGCCTGCACCTCCTCTAGGTGCTTACCAAGCTCAGGTGCTTCCTTTCGGAACACCAGAATGAATTCAATTCATATGTTAGATTCATTTCGATAGGATTCAATCTATAACAAGATTTTCAAAATCATGGTGGCATCATATGCTCATGTATATCTAAATAAAATCAATAACAACAAAAGTTTGACAAGTAACTCGAATACTTATCTACATAGCATATCCAAACCGAGATCTGGTCATCTCCGCTTCAGAGCCTAACACCTCCTCGGGTACTCAATGGTAGCTCTAGTTTACGGGTCTAGCACCTCTTCCAGTGCTCACCAATGTTGAGGTGCTTTCTTTCTAGGCACCAAAACAGATTAATTCACATGTCAGATTCATTTCCGTAGGATTTATTTCTTAACAAGATTTTTCAAAAATATTAGTTGAATCATTATGCACATGTGCAATTACAGAAAGTCAACTAGGATTTTCCAAGTAATCCAATACTTATATGTATAACATCTCTCAACCGAGTTCTGTTCAGCCCTGCTTCAGAGCCTAACACCTTCTGGGTGCTCAATAATAGCTCTAGCTTAAGGGCCCAGCACCTCCTCCAAGTGCTTACCAATGCTTAGGCGCTTCCCTTCTGGACATCATAATACCTAGGGGTTATTCTCTTCACTGAGCCCCTACTCTCGTGACAGTGCCCTTATGACATGAATGTGTGTGGAGAGAAGCATAACCGTATGTCTTACACCCTGGGCATCCCCATTGATGCATACTGGTGCCTAGCTGGCAGGGGGGAGAAGCTATGTACCCAAGTACATCCTTACAGAGGATCCATGTACTCCATGTACATGTTTTCATCACCTCAGCTACGTTACATATATACATGTAGTTTACATCAGATTTCATCATGAAATTGCAGTTATAGGTTTCCAAACCTATTCCAAACGCATCCCTTTGAGAAGCTATGTACGTCCTGTACATCCCTTCGAGGAACCATGTACATCTAGTACATATTTTCATTATCTCACCTGCGTTACCTACAAGCATGCAGTTTATATGAGATGCCATCATAAAAATAATTGCAATTATAGGTTTCCAAATCTATTCCAAACACATCCCTTCGAGAATCTATGTACACCTCGTACATCCCTCCGAGGAACCATGTACATCCAGTACATATTTTCATCATCTCACCTATGTTACATACAAGCATGCAGTTTATATGAGATGTCGGCATACAAATTTAAACATAGATTTCCAAATATATTTCATGCATATATGATTTCCCAAATATCAAATGATAAATAACGTTGATAGTCAAATAAAAATATGAATCCACAATTATGCTTCCTGTAGAAAATTGATTTTTGCAACCATGAGGCCGTTCTGATATTGTTTGGATTTTGCAAGTGGGAGTACTTATCCCTTACTTACACATGCTTCCCATAACCTGGACATCCACATGTAACATGTCATCCTGACACCAATTTTAAATCAGCCAAACAGTCATAGTTAGCAACAGAAACCTCAAACATCAAGCAATGCAAGACAATCATATTCATGGTTAGCATAATTCAAAACCATCACAGGATATCGTAATCTCCTATAATAAAAAGAAAAACTTGCAATCTAAAGTTTCAAAACCTTTTTACATTCATGAGACCCTTCTCATGGCACCTAGCATCTTCTTACCTTGGGTTTCATCGGGAAAAACCATGCTGATCTACTTAGGTCATTCTACCTGAGTCTTCAGGAAGTACTCATATGTATCCCCATACACACAAGGTCCATTTTTCCATGGAACTATAAGTTCACTTGAAGGCCTCTCCAACCTATACCTTGGCTCCACTTTACCTGTAGAATATCCTTCAGTGAACTTCCTGCAATGTCCTGCAAGTCCCACAAAAGATCTTACATCTGTTAGCCTTCTTGAAGCAGTCCGACTCATCATGGCCTCAATATTTTTAGGGTCTCCATATATTCCTCTATCCGAGATAATGTGACCCAAATAATGAATTATATATTCATAGAAGTCACATTTGCTCAAACCTGCATACAACTTATGCTTCCTGATCAATTCCAAGGTCAGCCTCAAATGTTTCACATGTTCTTCCAAATTCTCAAAATAAATAATAAGCCTATCAAGAAAAAACTAAGAACAAGCCTATCCAGATACTTACTGAAACCATTATTCATGAGGAATATGAATGTAGCTGGTGTACTTGTGAAACAAAATGATACCACTACAATTCCTAAAAACAATACCTTACTCTAGGGGTTGTCTTGTGAACATTTCCATCCTTGAATTTTACCTGATGGTCACTAGACCCCAAGTCAAGATCGAAAAACATCTTTTGATCCTCTCACTTGGTCAAAGAGTTCATTGATCCTAGGAAAAGGATACTTGCTCTTCACAATGATTACCCTGTTCATCTGCCTGAACCAATACACACTCAAAGTGTATTACCATTCTCTTTCTTGAACCAAACTGGTGCTCCCCACTGGAACACACTTGGCCTGCCATACATCCTTTCCCACAACGCTTGTGGCTGCATCATCAACTCTAGCAAGTCTGGTGTACTCACCTTGTAGGGTGTCTTGGAAACTGGTGCTTTACCCGGCACAAGTTCAATCATGGGATCAACACCCTTATTTGGAGGAATCCTTGGAACTTCATTAGGAAACATTCCTCAATTCCTGTAACATATGAAATCCATCCAACCTAGGAGTATCATTCTATGCTTCCTCCAAAACATGAGCTGCACATACTTTGCAACCTTTCCCACATAACTTCTTTGGCTTCATTGTTGCACTCTACCTACTAGAGATCACTTTTAGAACGCCTTTCACAACCCTTAGGTTTCCTTCTTCATCCAAGCACGCAAAAGGTCTTATCGTAACAATCCAACCTTTTTGTCTATGTGCTTCTAACCAATCCATTCTCGTCAGAATGTCATAAGAACCAGATGGGAGAGCATTCAGATCTTCATAAGTGACCTCACCATTCATAACCAATGGACATTCCCTTACCACCTCATTAACCTTTTCCTTGGTTCTAGTGGCTAGTTGAACTAACCATGACCTTCTATGCTTTGAATTCTTCAAAGTGCACATCTCAACAAATCCATGGGTGATATATATGGGAATCGATCCAAGATCAACCAAAACAGAAATAGTATGTTCAGTAATACTATTATCAATATGCAAGTATCATCCCCTTTCTATCTCCATGATACCATGCCATCCTGTCTTTGAATTCAGAATAACTTCTGGATTTAGTCCATGCCAAGGATACATGGATACCCTTCTACTTATTTATTTACCAATGGCGCAACCTTACAAGGTCCAACATGAGTTACACCTATAGATATACACAATCCATCAATGTTAAAGCATTCGATTTCTTATCTCCCATTGACCCTCTTAATAACACATTCTTCTGTTGGTCTGAACCCTCCCAAGATTTCATGAGGCATTCAGGTATGCTTTCATCTCTACCATCCTTTTCTACTGAAAACCTGCTTTTCTACTAAAAATTCTTACTAAAAAATCCCACCGAAAAACTCATATTTTTTTCTCTGATCGGATCCCTTCCCAACTAGCCATCCGATGTATCATATCACTAGTTGACAACTATTTTGACGCCTCAGCAAACCAATATTCATTTGTCTTTCAATGCACATCAAGTCAATCTTCATATGTCATCTGATGCATCGGCTAACCGATCTTCTATTCTTTTCTGACGCCTCGGGTCGATCTTCCTCTGTCTTTCGACACATCGGCTCGATATTCCTCTATCTTCCGACGCATCGGCTGACCGATATTCTATTTTTTTTCCGAGATTTCCTCTACTTAGAAAAATTTATGAATTTTTATTCTCTTCTTCTCCTTTCCGCCACCACATTGGCTCCCTTCTGGCGAGCCTTGTCGACACCTCAGCTCTGCTTCAATGAATGTCTTTCGATAATTTTAACACTTCGAAAAATTTTCAACTCATATTTTTTTTCTCTGATTGGATCCCTTCCCAACTAGCCATCCGATGTATCGAATCACTAGATGACAACTCTTCTGACACCTCAATAGACCGATCTTCATTTGTCTTCCGATGCACATCAGTTCAATCTTCATATGTCATTCGACGCATCAACTGACCGATCTTCTATTTTTTTCCGATGCCTCGGGTCGATCTTCCTTTGTCTTCCGACGTATCGGCTCGATCTTCCTCTATCTTCCGACGCATCGGCTGACCGATCTTCTATTTTTTCCCAAGAATTCCTCTACTTAGAAAAATTTGCAAATTTTTCTTCTTTTCTTCTCCTTTCCGCTGCCGCATCATCTCCCTTTCGGCGAGCCTTGATGACACCTTGGCTCCACTTCAACGAATGTCTTCCAATAATTTTAACACTTCGAAAAATTTTCAAAATTTTTCTCTCCAGTTTTCTTGTCGACTATGTCTCAGTTCACCCTAGCTGAGACCATCAGCTCTACCTGGCCGATGCCTTTAGCTACTCCCAGCCTATACCTTTGGTTCCCTTTATATTTTTTTTCATCGGGCGTCATCAGCAGCCTTTCAGCTAACTGAGCTGACGTATTGGCTAGCTTCAACAAACGTCTTTCAATGATTTTGACACTTCGATTTTTTTTTGAAATTTCCTCCTCGTTGGGGTTCTTTATTGGATGGACTCAGCTCTAGTCATCTGATGTATCGGATGGGATTCATCCTAAGTCATCCGACATTTTCCATACTTTGAATTTTTTTTGAAATTTTCATGTCTTTCTCATTTTTCCTCAGCTAGGAAGAGGGTAACCTTGCCTCTGTCACTGATTCTTCATGGCCCATTGAGCCCCATGCTGCAACGTGTGCTATGATACCACACTGTCACGTCCCCACCCCTCATATCGAAGATGGAGAGGACGCAACAAACTCATCGCTGCTGTCAATCAGGTGAAATAACCCCATGAACATTAAAACATAATAATTAAAATGCATTGATCATAAATATATACATAGATGCGTAAACCATGCAATCTACAGTGGAAGCATACACGTCATTCAATACATACATGTTGTTCATAATCATTAAAACAAGTAATGTTCATTATGTTCATGATAATCTACGATTGAAATACATTTACAAAGTTAAATACAAGAGAATACTTATCTGGAAAATAAGTTGGCCTGCAACTAGCTACGTTACTATAACGTTCCACCCAACCATAGGCCAGTGTGCTCATCAATCTCTCAGCATCACTGCCACCCCCGAGCTGGGCATGATTCCACAAGGAACTAAGGAGAGAACAGGCTCACACATAGCCCAAAACCAAATTATCCACAGTCAAGCCAACACGCCCTTGGGTTTCATAGACTGCCCAACCAAGCCAATAAGACATTGGGTTTTACAGGCTGCTAAGGAAACCAGGCAACAATGCATGGGTTCCTTGGACGTTTCCAACCAAGCCACAATTGGATCAAACAAACAATCAACCCATTTAATCAAACACAGTCATACACAACCATTGGGTATGAACAGAATGTTCCAGGGAACCAAAACGAAAAAGGAAACAAGGTAAAAAGAATCCCCTAACATTAATTTTGACTTCCAGGGATGTTTTGTCCCTAATGTGGCCAAAATAGACTCAGCAACACCTAAGAAAATGTGGGTCTCTTCTTCCACTCTTCGGGATTTACCACAAAAAGTTTTCCATCCTGGAAACAACGGGGAAATGCATCCAAATCGTGGGGGAGGGAACCCACCCATCGTTCTTTACAAAAATGAATTCCCAGTCTAGGGAAATTGAAAGGAACAACTTCCTATGTGAGGGAAACTCCACAACAAACAAAAATGGTTTTGCAACCATGAGCAGACTGGTAAAAATTGGGTAAAAACACACTATGAATAAAATATGGTCTCATAAACATTTCTAGGCATTGTAGAGGCTGATACGACCCCCATGCATGCCCAAATCGTGGGTCTCCTTTGCCCATTCGCTACACAACTCCACAAATGAAAAATCTGGGTATGCAAAAATAAAGAACCGACAGAAAAACATGGAGGTATTTACTCAGCAAGCTCCTACTATGTGAGGAGGAAAAAACACCCCTTAGAAACCACTGAATCATCGATCATTGTTGCACATTCGCTCGGCAAAACCCGAAACCAATTTCTGGGCATGCCGAAATGGAGAAGCGACATCCAAACGTGAGGGAGAGAGCTCCGTCCTCCTCCCACTACTTGAGAGAGCTTCCATGTGAATGGAATGGGTAAGCAAATGAAAGGCATGGGTGCATAATGGCTTGGGAATGCCTTCCCAAGCATTTACTTGCCCCACAAGTCAAAAACACACTTTCCAAAAATGGGTGACCTCCCAAATTCGAATTTGACCTCCATACCTTCCCCATCCCAAGGAGATAACTTTCTCCACCAACCTAGAGGTGACTAGACACAAAAGACAAAAAGGGGGTAGTTGACCACTCTATGGGTTTTACCTTAGACATTTGGATTTTTCCCAATGGCTCAAGGTTGAATAATTCCCCCTCCCTATTCCTTATGAAATCATGCCCCGGTATCTTTAACGTTGCGATGCATATCTAGTTGTGGTATTTTATTAATTTGCATTTTACATGATGTCTCAAAACACATTGTGCTTGGCTAGAACATAAACCATCAGCATCGATTTTAATCGCCGAAAACATCAAACACTAAACCCATGGTCGAGTCTTTGCCTTGAGCTCCATGCCATGGTTTAATACAATATTCACATCATATGCAATTAAATACCACGGGGTCAAAACTAGGGTGTTACATTGTCTATTCAGAAATCCAATCATCTTCACCTTCCAACTCGAACATGTGCCCCAATTAGGCCAAGTGGACCCAATGGTGCTAGTGACTGAAAATAGACTAGATGGACTCCTGATTTAGACATATTACGAAATTGGATAAGTGAGGATTAATAATCCTAACAAATAGCTCACCCAAAGTGCAATCCCTCCATGAGCAAGAATATGCAATAAAAATTGAAATGGTTGAGAGAAAGTGATGCAATAAAAGAAACCCTGAGATGCCCTGTAGCTAACACCTTGAAAATAAAAATCCATTAAATCTCCACGAAATACCTAAGTGGCCTCTCCAAACACCAACTTGGATGGGAATCTTTCACCCTCGAAATTGGCTAAGGCAAGAAAACTAGTCATCCACTAGCTCTCACAATTCACAAATGAAAATTTTTCAAATGAAAACGAACAATTCTCTTGGTTTATTCATGTATTTTTTAAAAATACTTATCCTTATAAGTTTATCAATCCATCCACAAACTCAAGCCAATTCGAATTTGGGTGTGGTCTCAAGATTTGCCATGTGTCCTCCCTTTCCTAGCCTTTCATCTTCCTCCAATTTGAGTAGGAACCCATTGAGCTTACCCAACTCACATGAGATAAATATTGGATGATCTATTTGGAACTTGCATGTCATATATGTCAGATGTCAGCCTTCATATCTAAGTTGTGTCATAGGTGTCATAACATCTTCATCATTGCTGTCATAGAGCTAGGGAATCTAGTCAAAGTGTCTTACTAGCTTCAAAATGACTCTTCCTCTCCCATGTAAGTTACATTTCCTTCCAAATTCAACCTATGATGCATATTTCAAAGTGAATTAGCCTTATAACTCATCTGAGAACATTTAGGCTTCCCATGGATTCGAAATTGCAAGAGGAGGATGCTATGTGGCACATAAATTCTAGCTTGTGTTGGCCCTATAGTTTCCATGTGTCTCCATGCTCCATTGCCACTTCAATTTTATATTGTATTTATTTAATAAGATCCATTATTAAATATTTATTCCATTCTAATGCCTGAACATCATTTATTTTCCCCCTTATTCCAAATCCCAAAGAATCCACCCCTAACCTAGGAAACTAGTAATTTTCCTCCTTTGCAATTATTTGACCCTTAGCATCAATTTGAAAAAATATCATGAATATGGAAAATGTGATTAGGCCATTGTGACCCAATGCAAAATTTGGGACATGGAAAATCCTCCCTTCCCATTATTGCTTGTTCTTAAGTAATTTCAAACATGGGTGTTGAAGAACCTGCTTTCTGTATGATTGTTTGAAGTTGTCACTGAGTTGCCCAACTTTGAGTCTTTCAGATTTAATGAATATCTTAGAGAGGAACCACCATGCTTGTTTCTACCCTAATCTGATTAAAATAAATTTATTAAGTGGGGTATCCATCTCCCATACTGCTTTTTTCCCCAAAAATTTGAAATCAATGGGACTAAAAATTATCCCACGGTCTCATTGCTTGTATTGTACCCCAAGCAAACAACAAAAAGAAATCAATGAATATTTACATCAAAACATTATGGGAGGAAACCCTAACAGACAACCTACCATTTCAACCAATAAATTTGAGGAAGGTTACCATCATAAATAGGGCACCAGCCCAAAGGAAGAGGAAAAATAAGAGAACACTCCTGAACTTCCAGAAAAATACTACCATAGTCTTTCCATTGATAACTCCCTTTCTTCTTGTAGAAAGAGGCATAGAAATGATGACAACCTCTAAGGATCATTTCAAAATATAAAAGCCCGAACCTATGAAGGAGAGGTGAAAACTGAGGGGTAAGATGAAGAATGGCTTCTAGGTATGAGCAAATACTTTCGAGTACACAACTACTCGTGTGAAATGAAATCCCATCTATCCATATATAATTTAAATGGAAAAATAGCTAGATGGTGGAGAGACCTAAAGCACTCGAAAAAGGATAACGTAAAAGAAATCCGATGGAGTAACTTTCGCAAAATATTTCAATAGAAATACATGTCCGATAGATTATTTGACAAGAAAGTGAAAGAGTTTCATGAGTTAAGGTTGGGCTCCATGACCATGGATTCCTTCATTAACATATTTTTGGATTTGTTACACTATGTTCCTTAAATAAAGGATAAAAAGGTGAATATACAACATGTTTTAGGATATCTTCCCCCCAAGTTTTGAGAGAGAATTGAGTTTGACATGCCTAAAACTCTAGACACTACCCTACACAAAGCTAGTGTTTGTAATGAGCATGGACAAATAAGGAAAGAAAACATCAATAGAAGTCGATACAGGTCTAGAAAATTATTGGACAATAGAAAACATGGTTTTAAACTGCCACTGTATAGAAAATAAAACATCGGTTTTCCAGCCAACAAGAACTACACCAAGATAGGTGGAAGGACAAATGTGCCTGCACTAAATACCAACCGATCAGCAACAAACAAAGGAGCCAATGCTGCCCCAATTCAAATCAAATGTTGGAAATTCCAAGGACCCCACTATGCGAGAGATTATACAAACAAGACTAATGGAGTCTTGCACAATCTATAGGAAGACCCAACGGTAGAGGACATAACTAACACACCGAGTATTTATGCAGTTTTGGATGGCTGACAAAAAGACCATCAGGCTACTATTTTCAAAATAGATGGTAAGGTTTCAAACACTTCTATTTCAATTTTGATTGGCCCCGATGCTTGCCGAAGCTATGTATCACCTAAAATTGTTGAAACATGTAAAGTAGACAAATCTAAACATGAGAAACCATGGATGGTACAATTAGCCACTGGTACACAAAAAAAGGTTTAAAAAATAGTGATAGACTGCAAGGTAAACTTAAATGGTTACCCTACCAAGATAGATTTGAATATCTTACTCTCAAGATTGTACGATGTTATTATAGGCATGGACTCGTTGGAAAAATACTATGCCATTCTCGATTTCCTGAACAAATCAATCTTGTGCACAAATAACCAATGGAATTAGACAAATATTCAGGGCATACCTAAGAAGGTTTCTGTTAGATAGATATCTTCCTTACAAACAAAGAAGTCCATTAGGAAAGGCTGCAAAATTTTTGCACCAAACATCCAGGATGTAGAAGCTTAGACAGAGCAACACATCAAGGAATTTCTGTTTCTCATAGACTTTAAGGATGTATTTCCTGAGGAAATACCACAATTACCACCAAAAAAGGACTTACATTTTTCCATAGAACTCACACCATGATTAGTATTGGATTCAAAATATCCATACCGCATGAGCGCACCAAAATTGGTGGAGCTCAAGCTACAACTACAGGAGTTTATTGAGAAGGGTTATATCCGAACGAGTGTGTCCCCTTGGGGGGCACCTATACTTCTCATAAAGAATAAGGATGGTACGATGAGGATGTCAATCGATTACAACCAACTTAATAATATGACCATCAAGAAATATTACCCACTCCCTAGGATCGATGACTTGTTCGATCAAGTAGGAGGAGAAAATATCTTTTCAAAGATCAATCTATGATCTAGACACCATCATGTATGGATCTCCAATGAAGATATACATAAAACAACTTTTTGAACGCGATACGGCCACTACGAGTTTGTAGTAATTTCTTTTGGGATGACCAATACACCAACTAATTATATGTCCATGCTGAACGATATCTTCAGTAAGTACCTAGATAAATTTGTATTGGTATTTATAGACGACATCCTATTTTACTCTAAGAGTAAAGAGGAACATGAGAAACATCTCCACATAGTACTACAAGTGTTACGGGAACACTAACTTTATGCTAAATTTAGTAAATGTGATTTTTACTAACCACAAATACAGTACCTAGGTCATATCATTTCCAAGAATGGAATAGTGCTTGACTCGGAAAAGATTAAAGCCATAGAGGATTGACCTACCCCTACCTATGTAACTAACATTAGGTCATTTTTGGGATTAGTGGGATTCTATCGGAAGTTCATCAAGAACTTTTAAAATATTTCTTGTCCCATGACCGAATTACAAAAAAAGGAAAATAAGCTCTTATGGATGACCAAGTGCGAGGAAATTTTTCAGAAGATTAAATAGATTTTGACTACTCCACCGATACTACAAATTGCGGATCCCAATGGGGATTTCATTGTTTGCACAGATGCAAGCAAGGAAGGACTTGGGGGATTCCTCATGTAGAATGATTGTGCAATCTATTATGAGTCGCACAAGTTAAAGGAACATGAACAAAACTATCCCACCCATGATCTTGAGCTAGAAACCATTATCCATGCCTTGAATATGTGGAGGAACTACCCCATGGGGAAGAAGTTTCTCCTGAAGACATATTAAATGAGTCTGAAGTGTTTGTTTGACCAGCTAGATTCAAATTCCAGGTATGAGAGATGTTTTTCCTTCCTTAGCGAGTACCATTTTGAATTAAACCATATAATGGGAAAGGAAAACAAAATTGCCGATACTTTAATTCGATGAGCTCATATGTTATTTGAGGTAAATTTAAGCCAAACTGATTTGGATTTGCACGAGAGGATTGGAATGGAAAATGTAGTTGACCATTTCTATGTTGAAATCCTCAAGAAGGTCAAAGAGGATAGGTTGTTTCAACAAAAAAAAGAGTATAAGGTAGACGAGACTGGACTATTGTGGTCCAAAGAGAGATTGTATGTTCCAGAAGGATGAGACATCAAGTCCACCATCCTCATGGAATTCCATCAGAAACCCTACTTGGGGCATCTAGGATATCAAAAAATGATATTAGCAGTAAATAAACACTTTTCTATCCTATGTTAAAGGCTGCCATAGATTTATTTATCGTAAAATGTCAAGAATGTCAGCTAGTCAAAGATGGGCACCAACATTCTTCGGGATCGCTACAGGCATTACCCATTTCGGAATGGAAGTGGGAGGTCATTAGTATGGATTTTATCACAGGTCTACCAAAGAGAAAGAATCAAAATGATTCCATATTTGTATTGGTTGAAAAGCTATCTAAAGTGGCACACTTTATCCTAGTTAAGTCAACCTACAAGGGAGTGCACATTGCCGACATCTTATTAAAGGAGATGTTTAGATTACATGGAATACTTGAGGAAATCATCTCGGATTGAGACATGAAGTTTCCAGGAAAATTTTGGAGATACTTATTGTTTGGTTTAGAGATGCAGCTAAACTTTAGTACTACTTACCACCCACAGATGGGCGGGAAGACTAGATTTTGGAAGACATGCTTAGAATGGATGTTATGAACAATCCCACAAAGTGGGAGGATTATCTACACCTCATAGAGCTTGGATATAAAAATGGATACTAGACCTCCTATAATATGAGTCCCTTCGAGGTACTCTATGGTCGAAAGTGTAGAACATCGGTTACTTAGGATAGCTCGTTAGACTGACTCATGTTAGGGATCGAATAACTACAGTACTTGGAACAATTAGTCACCAAAGTTCAACAAAAACTTAAAGAAGCACAAGACCAACAGAAAAGAAAAGATAAATATTATCAAATCGTTGAACATGTTTACTTAAAAGTAAAAGTAAAGAGAAGCTCACTGATCTTGGGAAGATGTAGAAAGTTGGCACAAATATTTTGCAGAACATTTGAGATACTATCCAAGAAAAGGCTAGTAGCATATAATTTAGCTCTACCTACTCATATAAAGGTTCATAATGTTTTCCACTCATCCTCATTAAAGACTTATGTATATCATACTAAACATATTATTGATTGGTCCTTCTTACAGGTGGAACCTGATGGGGAGTTTGTACCTGAACCCCTTCGTATACTGGACAAAAGAGAAGTACAACTCAGTATGGCACACCATAGTCCATTTGGAAGTGCAATGGAAGCAATTTGAAGCCGATTAGGCTACTTGGTATAATGAAGCCACCATGAGAGAGGCTTACCTTGCCTTATTTCATGATTTCATTCCTTGTCCCTAGAACACCACGATAGTGTTGTTCTAAGTGGGGATGGATGTAATATCTCAAATTTTGGCCTTGAACAACAATGGGCACGAGTCCCATTGCACATGAGTTACTTTGATGTTTTGTATATTGGGCGTAAGACCCCACTACACATAAGTATGATGATTTGTTAGATTTATTGGGCATAAGCAAATGCATATGTTTATTTAGCATGTATGCAATTGTATATGTTGGGCTTGGACCCTTATGGACAAGGTTATTGTCGTAGGACAATGTACTGGATATATTATGTGATATATCTTCAATCCATATACTCAGGATATTATTGTGATTAAATGTATAGAACACTGAATGCATGATTGAGTTCAACAATGTATTGAGCGCAAGTTCTTGAGCACATGAGTGATTAGATTTTTGTTGAGCACTAGCTCTGAAACACATGAGTTATGATATTGTTTTTTTGAGCGCAATCTCTCGAGCACATGAGTGATTATATGTTGTGTTGAGCGCTATATCTGTAACACATGACTTATGAGATTTCTATGTTGAGTATAAGCTCTCGAAAACGTGAAATATAAGAATTGGAAGTGTTGGCATAATCCCCTAAGCATTCCTAATTTATGTTGAACATAATCTCTGGAGTATCAAATGTTTGGCCATTGTATCCCTAGGTGTATGATACAAGTACATCCTAGCATTAGTGTTGAACGAGAGGCTCTTGAATTGCACTAAGTGTAACTCCCAATTTTTAGAGTTGAGCTTGGGATTTGAATAGCATTAGCAATTACTAAAAATTAATTGTGTTGAGTGAAAACGACCTTGAAAAGCACCAACCTTATCTTACTTATTTTTAAGTTGATTAAATGAATTTTTGAATTTTTACTTCTCATCAAGTACTGAATAACTACCACAATACACGAGGTAATCCAACATTCAAATAGGTTGGGAGCTTCCTAACTTGTTGACCAATTGTTCATGAAGGTATTGATAAAGGAAATGATTATCCGCTAATGAAAGAACCATGTGAATGGGATCATGTTTTATGATGCCTAACAACTATTAATAATATATATATATATATATATATATATATATGTGTGTGTGTGTGTGTGTGTGTGTGTGTGTGTGTGTGTGTGTGTNAATAAAGAATCTATGTGTTCTTATTTACTAAAAATGATTAAATACATATTTAATTCTGAAAGAGTCAAATTCGGAACTAGTAAAAGAGTTCCTAAGTTAAGAATAATAAATTATTAACTTCACATAAATCAATTAGATTTTTTTCAAGAAGATAATGGATTCTTGATCTAACTAAATTTAAACTACCATTTTTCCTAAAGATTGCCTATAAATACCTAAGCGAAGGAAAGGCTTGGAAATTTAATTTGATGTTATCATTATTCCTAATAATTTTGGAGAGCATTCCCAAAGGAAGAAGCATTCTTATACAAAACATGATATTCTAGATAAAAGAAACCTCACCTTTCGGAGCTCTAGACTACTTGCATGTGGAACCCGCTTGGGGGGGTCCAGACTAAAACCAGGAACAGTTCCGGGTCATTGTTGGGGGGAATGTGGTAGTTCCCAAGTTATCCACTTAACAGATATGAGGTTAGAGTTAGCTAATTTTTTATTAATTATGTGTCTTTGAGTGTTCAGGGTTCCTAGCCATTAATAATTTGAAAGTTGCAGGTATGAGGTTTTTACCTTCTCCATCTTTTACATATTTTTACTAATTAGTATTTATGATCTTGATTGAAAATATGCATATTGAATACATGCTTCAACTAGATTTCCATTTTTTTAAATTATGAAACTTGGTTTGAAATATTTTAGATAATCTTTAGGGTTCATTTTTATGTTGCACGCTAATCTATCTACTTAAACTTAAACTCATCCTTTATTTCCTAGATATGTTTTCAAAGTTTAAATTCTCTTAGCTTTCAATTTAAATGGTTCTAGAAAGTTCAAATGTCGAGTAGTTTTAAACTAGATTAAAAAACCTTGTTGTTAGATAAATAGCTACTAGATCTTTGCCAAACATTATTACAAGATAAACTCGAGCTTTCACAAATCTAGATAAAATAAACCCTAATAATAAACCAAAAACATTTTTTTTAATTGTGTTCAAAACATTAAAATAATTAGTAAATACATATCTAAAAACAAACAAACCAGAGATCAAATCTCTTAACTCACTAATAAAATCCCTCAAAATAAATCCAAATGCTGGTAGTTTTCATATTGCAAGAAAACACATTGGTCTCAAAATATAAATACTTATAATCACCATTACCTAAATCAAACAGAACATTAATAAACGTTGTAACCAATATCATAAAAACACAACTATCCCATTTACCCAAAGTGTGAAGGCTGAGATCCTAAACAAGATTTACAAATAACATTAATAAAATATAACCACAGATTCAATATTTATCTCACCCAACTGATGGCATTGAATCCTGTAAGGATTGGATCTAGGATTTATTTCATTATTTACAAAGAAAATGCTATCAACGAAGTAGGTGTAATCATCTACTATATGAACAACATAAACATCCAAATTAAAATAGAGTTTTCCAAACTCAGCACGTTAGTGGAATTCCAATAACCAATACATAAAATCACATTATCAAAACAAGGAATTCTATTATTTAAAACTGAGTCACGATAAATAAAATGCCCATGATTGAATTCTGTGAGCACAAAAACGTGAAAATATCCATAATCGAATCTTGTGATCACACGACCCGAAAGTTCAAACGAATTACAAGTTGTATCATCCACCAAGGGTTTCACCTCTTGGGATACCCATAAAAGGTTTTATTACAACTGTATATCAACTATGGAATAGAGCTACGCTCATTTCCAACACCATCACATGCACAGAGATAATTTACACATAAAATCATTTAATTAATATACACATGTTGCTTGTCAAATCTAAATCCCAATCTATATGCTTACGGTTGAGTGTAAGAAGAGACCAAACTATAAAAAAAGTGACCCATACTATTAAATAAATAAACTCATCCAATTAAAATCCATATGCTGCTACCTTACATATAATTTACCGAGTCGTAGCATCAATTGTGCCATTGCAGAGCAATGGAACTATAAATTTTCAAAAGAAACACATTATTTAAAAACATAGAGTCATTTACTCGAACATGGATTTTCCATTAAGTCTAACTAAAACCAAATCCATTTCATAGAAAATGGAAAACTTAGACACAGAGGCGAATCGTTTTTAAAACAGTCAAAACATATCAAAATTTACATTGGAAAAGTCATGAAAGGCTTGCATAGTCGCATATACAAAATGAAAAAAATATTTAAATAAAATGCCAAACAACGAAATGGCTCAACCATACGTTTTCCCCACACCCAAGTTTTGAACCCTCTATCAAATTCACCCAGCACATGTAAAGGCCATTTCCTTTGCGGGGCTTATCAAGAGTTTGGTTGCGTCAAAACTAATAACATTTCCCTTTAATCCATGCATAGTATCCACGCTCTGCTCACCTGCACAAACCAAAACAATTTTTTATCATAAGTATGCATTTTCAAACTATAAAACAAACAAACAACACAAAGGTGCAAACCAACACAAATGTAGACCTGTTAAGAAGCATAGAGCATGCTGGTTGTGTAGCTCTCACCTGGAGCGTGAGACCTCCATCTCCACCACAACGAAAACCAAAATAATTCCATCAAATCCCTACCACAACGCCTAAGGAAATTTTCCCACATTTTCTGAGGAACATTAATTACACCGTCTTGTACACCACTTCCATGCAGATCAAAAACCACCATTGTATAGTTTGGATTGACGTTGTTTCCACCATCATTTAAAAACCCCATTGCCTTAAGTCTGAAACCCTCCACCTTTGAGAATTGCTAGGTTAAGCCATAGTTTTGATGGCATACATTATGCTGTAAACAAACCCTTCCAAAATATAGTTCAAAGCATATAAATTTTTACATTCAAGATTTTAAAACATTCAACAAATAGTTTTAAAACCTGCATAAAAATTATAAACCCTTTATTACTATAGATACAAGGTTTAGTCTAGGATTAGGACCTTTGTCCTATTTTACTTTTGAACAAAAAACTAGTGTTGTTTAGGTGTAGAATGTTGTAGATATTAGGATTTTTTTTCCCCACCTACATAAGAATAAAGTTCATCTATAAAATCACTCGCATAAGAAAATAAACACATACATTAGTTCATGATGAACTAACTAAACCTCATAGCATAGGAACCTTACCTTTCTCAATGAACCTTTAAGTGACATAAACTCGCGACTCCACCCATCTACGTATAGAGGTAAGTCAACCTCTTCGTAATAAACCATAAATGACTTAAATACACGTAAAACAAAAGAAAGACATAAAACAAAATATGTATCATTAAATACGAGTAATTAATATAAAGAGGAAAAGTAAACTTATAAACATGTTAAATTAATATAACAACATTATGTAAGACATCATCATCATATAGGAACACATATACAGAAAGCAATCGATCGAACTTAGGTTCAGTTCTACCGACAATTTTTCTCCACAGTATAAACAAAGGTGTCCTTGAAGTTTAGGCCTTTATTAGCCTACAATTTTTTTTATTTATTTATAAATTTTAGGGACATTACATTGAACTATTACAATCTAATAAAACTCTTGAGAAACAATTGTACATATGAATCTCTATTGTGTTATACATTAATATCAATATTGTATTAATGTAACAAGTAAACAATACATTAATAGAAAAATTAGTATTGTTTATTTGTTAATGTGACAAGTAAACAATACTATTTTTAAATAACAAAATTTTAATTCTTGTATCAATTACATATATTTAATTAAATCTGATATGGAATAATTATACAAATAGTTTAAAAATATAATTATAAAAAACCATATTACAATGTAATAAAACCTTTGATGAACAATTGATATATTGAACTCATTTTCATTATAAACTATTTAAATATTGTTTCTATTACATAACAATTAAATATATGTTACATTATTTCTTCAAGATATCTTCTATTGATTAAAAAATGGAACTACTTGCGAAGTGACATTTCAAAGGAATATTATCAAATTCTGACAATCCCACATGGTTGCATTGTGCTATTACAATTGCCATGGCTATTTTCGTAAATATTTATGTATAGTTGCAACAAATTACATTAAGCAACACAAACATACTAAATAGAAAGCATTCATGTATGTCGCAATACAATATAAACCGTCATAAGCATTGCACCCAAACTTAACCATTTATGAATGTGACAATGTGCCAAAAACCAATAAAAATGGATGAATTATGTAATATATCATAGCCCTTGATGAATGTTTAAATGAAATACCAACAAGGCTGATAAGTTGACAAAATTCATGAAATAACATAACCATAATATAACATAACCACAAAGGAATGTCAAAAGCCACCTTATGCGCTAATGAACATCATAAACGAAGATAACCCTTCATCAGAATGAAAAAAAATTAATAAAAAAAAAATTCAAGGATTGTAGCAAACATAACTACACCCTACCCTTGCAAAAATTTAATTTTATTAATGTACCAATCGAATAAAAGCAATTTATAAACATAACCATAATGGTACAAGAGCATGGAGGAAATTTTCCATCCAATATGAGTCTTCATAAATGTCGTGATGAAAGATAATCCTTCATGCATGTCAGAATCCAACAAAACCATTCCAAATGAATCTCTTCAATCAACAAAAGAAATTAACAACCATAAACATAACGCAACATAACCATGCAAAACTTTCACAATGCAATATGGACCTTCATGAATGTTGTAACTCAAGTACAACATAACCATTGCAAACATAAGTAAACCCAAGTATTACAAAACCTTGCACTCCAACAAAATACATAAACGAACATAAGCATAGTACAACATAGCCATGGACAAATTACACATTCAGATATAAAGCTTCATAGATTTCAAAATACCAAAAAAAGGGACGTTGTAAACATAACTAAACCCAACCATTGAAAAACCCTATAATGACTATCATAAATTGAGGAATTCAAACTATAAGCATAACCATAATGCAAAATGACCATTGAAAGTCGTGATGCAATATGAGCGTTCATAAATGTCGTAATGCAACATAATCGTTGATTCATGTCGGAATGCAAGAAAAACATTCCATCATCAATCTCATAATCCAACCAAATCGATTAATGAACATAGCTGTAATGCAACATAACCTTGCAAAACTTTCAGAATGCAATATGGACCTTCATGAATGTTGTTACATAAGATAACACTTGATGGATGTCGAAATACAACAAAACCATTGCATGCATAAGTAAACCCAACTATTATAGTTTCTTACAATCCAACAATATACATGAACTAACATAACCATAATACAACGTACCCATGGACAAATTTCATAATCCAAAATAAACCTACCCCTAGATGAAGATAATAACCTAACATAACCCTTGACATATGCCAAAATGGAACAAAGCGATTCCAATTATACCAAAACCCAAAAAGTGCAAAATTGATTTAATGAATCTCATGATGCAACAAAAATCCATGAAGCAACAACCCAATAATGCAACATGACCATGGAGCAAGGAATGTGTCAAATATAACAAAACCATTAACAAAAATTCCAAATATAAGTGTGGGAATTAATGTGAGAGTGGTGTGGTTTTCGTCACATATAACATCCTTAAGAATTGTGGTAGTGTTACAATATTATAACAAATCCAAGGAACATTCCTCACAAAAATATTAGTGGAATTATAAATTAAATAAATTATAGTACTTATTAGATTACTTGATACGCTTAATGTGTCTCAAAGTAATGCAACCAAACACATTAATGAAAATTACCATAATACAACATAATCATGGATAAATGGCACAATCCAACATAACCCTCCATGAACATCGTCATCCAACATAACCCTTCACAAGAACTTTGCAATTCAACATAGCGTTTATTAATTGTTATAGTATTACATACTATTAAAATAATTCATCAACATTCCACATATGTATCTCAAAGCTATTATAAAATAAATAAATATTGATTAATTACAGTACAATTAAACAATATTGTTTTTAATTAACTAATTTTGTATTATTGCATGTATTACATAAATTTAATGAAATACCATCACTAATGATTATACATATTGTTAAAAAAAATAATAAATTCATTAAATAACACATCCATATTACAATATAATAAAACCTGTGATTAACATTGTAAATATGAAACTCAATTTCCTTTTAATTACATAGCAATTAAACAACTTTTGCACTATTAGAATGTAATAAAACCTTTCTACAACATATTAAATTTTTATATTGGATTACATGAATATGGGTTGCACCAACTTAAATGTTGTATTAATATTATTTTGGATTACGGTGTTCATTAACTTTTATGTTGAATTGTGAAATTTCGCAATGGTTATCTTGTATTATGGTTATATTCTTTAATGGATTTTGTCGTATTATGAGATTGATTACAAGGATTTGCAAGGATTGCATTTAGTTATTTCATTGGAACATTCATCAACAAATATAATCAAAATAAGGTTAAACATGATTGATTGAAGTCAACCATGGTTCACTACATTGTCCCATATATGCCAACATAGCCATATATGTGACACATGAATAATGTGTCATTCGACATTTATCAAGGGTTATGTCACATTTTGATCTTTTGTCACATTCTAACATTCATCAATTTTTATGTTTGATTGTGACATTGCTCCATGTCTATGTCATAATCTAAAATTCATCTTTTAGTCTTCATGAAAGCGCTTTCAAGGGTATTTGTGACATTGGAATGTTCATTATGTGCAATGTTTAATTGCAACATTCATCTTCTAATCATATATTACTTATCGAAGCTTGTTACATTAGCTAATTGTTATGTCACATTTTCGTTTGATGTTTCACTAGTCTTCATTCTAATCACAAGGAACACATGTTGGCTTGGTACATTAGGAAACTATGAAATAAATCATAATGTTCGACTGCAGCATCCTTCCATGGTTACCTCAAATTCTAACAATTCATATTTGCAATGTTCCTCGAAGCATTTATTGGATTGTGATATAAATTTTGTCCTCAAGAAAATCCCATAGTAACAATCGAAACATCTCTTACTCATTGTAATAATGTGACATTTGTCCATTCTTATGTCATATTGTGGTCCATTCATATAGGAAATGCATTATACATGTTAAGATGTGCCTCTTAACGCTTTATGAACCTCCTACATACTATTTGAATGCTTGCATTCCCCAATGTCTTTGTCACATCATGAAATTAAACAAACTGGATGTAGCTGTTGTCACAATTTGCAAGGGTTTTATGTCACAAAAATTCACTTTTTGCAACATAAAACATACTATAAAGAAAAAAAATGGTTACGTGGCATTGTGACTTTCACATCTTCAATATAATTAAATATTATTATTTTCAATTAAATAATTTTAAAATAATATTATTACTTTAATAATAATATTTTAATTTAATAATTTTGTTAAGACATAGTGTATAAACTTTAACTTTACCGTCTAAAAACCTTCCAAACCTTTCGTTATAACCTCATAAGCTTACAGCTTACAACTTCTGTAAGTTGCAGTTTAACAAAAAAAAGTTACAATACTCAATGCTTGTGCTAGAGAAATAGTAATCTGCCAATGAAAGGTTTCCATCGAACCGATCTTTCTGCACCGGGACTGTCACCCCTTCCAGAAAAATCTGATACAGCCTTCTCACATCTGCATGGATAGAAGATTCAAAACAATCTAATGGTGATCTTCATGAAAATAATTAGCGAGTACTTTGTTCCCAATCCATGTGCACTGTAGCATGCGATTGGAACTGTTATAACTGCAACAACTACTGTAAGTAGCAACTTCAAAAGGAGAAACAATACTCAATGCTGGAGCAAACGTAACACTTTCTCTTACGATGACCATTAAAGTTTCGCCAGTAATGAGGAATTCAAAGCCCAATCGTGATGAATTCACATCGCCGCATAGTCTTAATTTTACGAACTCGTGGTTGTTGAGTTTCATGAAAAGGAGGATGGTAATAATCAGAAGTATTTCTCCCATGAATTTCCATTATAATCCACCTTTGTTTTGATAATTCATCTTCATTTCACCCCATGATTTCCATTATAATCCACCTTGTTTTGATGATTCACCAGCATCTTCATTTACTTATAGGAACACATGTTGGATGATGAGAAGGTTTAGATTTCAAACAAAACTTTGGATTTCTTCCCAGGATAAGTTAAAGTTATTGGAGTGTTGTCCCCCGTGATCCCTATGATAACATTTAAAGAAGCACCCAAAAAAACTATATTTTGGAGATGCCTTTTATCTAAATAATGTATTAAATTGTTGTTTTCTCTTGATTTATTTTATAACATTTAAAGAAGCACCAAAAGCCATTTTGCAGTAAAGTTGTAATTCATTGGTTATTCCAGATTGTAGTCAAATCTAGAAGAACCTAGAGATTATTTGTATCTCTAGAAAACCTTTATCTACATCCTCATGTAATATTTCTTGACTCACTATTGGCCAAACTACTTGAGCACCGGGTTTGATGTTAGTGGTCACCTAGCCATGCTTCATAATTGGAGAAATTAGCACCATTATAGTACTTCCCACTTAGCCAAATAAAGATGATGAGAGATAATATTAGCTTGAGTGCCATCAACTTTGTAAAGTTATTAGTACCTTCACCTAAATCTACCTGAAATCTACATCATCATGTAATATTTCTTGACTCACTATTGACCAAACTACTTGAGCACCGGGTTTGATGAGTGGTCACCTAGCCATGCTTCATAATTGGAGAAATTAGTACCATTATAGTACTTCCCACTTAGCCAAATAAAGATGATGAGAGATAATATTAGCTTGAGTGCCATCAACTTTGTAAAGTTATTAGTACCTTCACCTAAATCTACCTGAAATCTAATCCTAGACTTCCACCATGCTCCACAATATTTTGAGAAGACAAAGAAACCATTCTCCTTTAAGAAATAGAGAGAATATATCTACAAGTGAATACCTAAGAGAAAAAAAAATCCAACATCATCATTAATGTGTATTCAGAGAAAACTCCACAAGAAGATGTATCCTCTAGACTTCATACTCCACCTAGGGTTCATAAAAAAACCCTAATGACTTAGTCCAAGGCCAAGTAAAACAAAACTTACAGTGAATGGTCACTATCATTCACTACCAAGGTGAATAGAAAGACTCTCTCCTACCTCTATTTGTATGAGAAGTTAAAAAAGCTAACAATAAATCAACAATACAATGTGGTCTTTAGCTTCTCCGTGTATATCAACGCAGTGATATACACAGTTTTCAAGAGGCTATACTCCAAATATATATATGTGTCATACTCCAAAGTAATTTCATACACTAATAATTCCAAAATGATATCAGCATATAAAGAATAGCCAAATCCCTATACAACAACAACAAAAAAGTTATATATATAGTAATCACTAATGCTGTATCTTTTCTAACTGCCATATCACACATAAAATGAGAAAAACCTTTCCAGAAGTAACAGGTCATTGCCAAATTTTGAGCGTATTTTCAAAGGTATGGATAATAATGAAAAAGGAGAATCTTACGTGTAGACTCTTCACGGACTACCAATCAAATAATATCGCTGTACTTGACTCACTCCAAAAAGGAGAACCTTACGTTTGGACCACCAATCAAATAACATCACTATACTTGACTTGTAGATGCAATAGTAAAGTCATTTCACTAACTATCAATTCCATTGTAAAAAAGTGCTCCAATAATCATAAACATTGACATGCACACAATCTTTTCAAAGACTTGTAGATGCCGGGCAAGAGCATATGGGTTCAAGATGGAAACCGCCCTTCACTGTAACTCTCAGTAAAATAGTCGTCTACTCGGATGAGCAGAAACAGCGCGTTTTTAATAACAGTTCAAAGAAAAATAACAGATCAGAGTATTAAACAACTTGAATAGAATAAAATACAGATTGGAGAAAAAGATTCAATATAAAAATTCAATATATTTTTTTTAAATAAGATTTAATATAATGCATATAAATTCAATTTTTATAGTCATCTCTCGTAAGAGAAGAGAAAACTCATTACACCAAGATTTACTATAAAAGTGAACTTCACTACTATTCTTGGTTATTATTTTTGTCATGTTTTTGAGGTTTTTTAGATTCTTTAATATTATTGAACAATCATATACTTTTACTTATTGTAGTTTTGGTTATTATTTTTGTCATGTTTTTGAGGTGTTCTAGATTTTTCAATACCATTGAACAACCATATACTTTTACCTTTTGAAGATTTTTATATACAAATAACTTTCTTGTAACTCCTTTAATGCTTCACAACCCATGATGGTGAAAATTTGAAGTAAAGGCATTGCATCCTCTCTTATCATTACCAATTTCTCTAATTACTCTAATAAAAATAATGATAATATCTTCAACAAGGGAAATGCTCCTTTTAGCCAAATTTATCCGAAAGCTTCTTTAACTTAGAACAATAAAATATTTCTAATTTCTTCAAACTGATAAGCTTATGCAAATCCGGAAGTTCTTTCAACCCACTGCATCCATACAATTTAAGTATGCAAACTTTGAAATTCATAGAACTTTGTCTCCACTTTAACTATGGAAGGGCATTCTATCCTAAGTCTTCCTAAATTGGAGATTTTGATAATATCTTCGGGCAGACTTTCCATCATTTCACATTTCAATTGGAGTGGCTCTATTTGCACCATACTCCCAGTGTCCCCTCATTAATGATTTCTCCTAAGTCTTCTTAAATTGGAGATTTTGATGATATCTCCGGGTAGACTTTCCAGCGTTTCGCATTTCAATTGGAGTGCCTTTATTTGCACCATACTCCCAGTGTCCCCTCATTAATGATTTCTCCATTGTTATCCACCTGTAACCGTTTTAGTTTTGTTAGTTTATGCAAATCATTGATACAAGCCACTTTTTTACTATTTCTCTTATGGGCACAATTTGTCCACAGGTGACTGCACCCATCCATGACTAAGTGCTGCAAAGAGGTGAGAAATGAGATACTCCTGGGCAGAGATTGTAAATATTCACAATTCTGAATCCCTAAATACCTGAGTGATCTCAGCATACATTCATCAGCTTATGAATGTATGAGGGCAATTCTTTGATCTTAGACCCACTAACAGCAAGGACTTCTAAGCTTGCAAGGTTTGTAACTGATGTAGGAAGCCTTCTTATGGGAACCTCTATTAACTGGAGGGATACCACCTGTTTCAAATGCCCCACACTCTTTGGCAATGAATGGAGGGACGTCACACTCAAATCCAAAACCTTAAGAGAAACCATGCTCCTAATCACTTTTCTCGGAATCTCTCAGAGATTTACATTTGCGGCTAAGATCAATAATGAGATTTTTGGACCCTGCAATGACTTTGGAAGCGAACTCAATTGGTTACATTTCAGCAAAAACTGAGTGCCCCCAAACATTGATTTTCAGTCAACGGTGACAAATCTTTACCTGTCCCACAGTTGAAGTTTTCTTCTTGCTCAGCCATTTGTATTTCCAAATCACGCACGATGTCATGTGGAGAAGGCAGGGGCATGCAGCTGTTTGCAACAACAACACTAAAAATTTCATTAACAACTCAAAATACAACTTTTAAAAAGGCTGTATTTTGTTGGTTGGGACTCACTAACATAGCTTACAAAATCAATTTTATTCCTTCAAGACTATTACAGATTGGTTGTTACTGCTAACAGTATCCAGCAGAAAGTGTTGCAGCTAGCTATTATAGCTGGCAACACTTTATATGGCTGTTTCAGTTAGCTGGGAGTGCTGACATCACCTGCAGCACACGCACAACTCTTTTGTAGCTCACTATTTAACAATGATTTGATCACCCCTGCATCCAAAACTTAACACGAATGTTCTACAAACTTAATAAACAACATTCACACAAGGAAACTCCAGCTGCTACAACAAACTTACATAAAAAAATAAAACTGGGTTTTTCCAGAAACAGGGTAAAACACAGAAAATTACAGAATAAAATTAAACTTTGTATTAATCTATATCTTAATCTCTACAAAACATGTTTACAAGCTGGGTGTATATAGTATCTCAACTAAGTCGGCCATTAATTGTTAATTGGCCCTTCTTTATACAAAACAGAATTCTTTACTATTCCTTATACAAAACAGAAAAATTAGGCAATGTGGGGGTGCTCGGACTCTTCAGTGTTGCCGCGGCCACAATCTGAATGATGATGGCAGTTTAGATACAGCAAAATATGATACAGCCTTGTCACATCTACATGGATAGAAGATTCAAAACATTCTAATGGTGATCTTCATGAAAATGGTTAGCCAGTACTTTGTGCAGTTTAGCATGCGATTGGAACTGTTATAACTGCAACAACTACCGTAAGTAGCAACTTCAAAAGGAGAAACAATACTCAATGCTGGAGCAAATGTAACACTTTCTCTTAGGATGACCATTAAAATTTCACCAGTAATGAGGAATTCAAAGCTCAATCGTGATGAATTCACATCGCCGCATGGTCTTAATTTTACGAACTCGTGGTTGTTGAGTTTCATGAAAAGGAGGATGGTAATAATCAGAAGTATTTCTCCCATGAATTTCCATTATAATCCACCTTGTTTTGATAATTAAATGACATTTCACCCCATGATTTCCATTATAATCCACCTTGTTTTGATGATTCACCAGCATCTTCATTTACTTATAGGAACACATGTTGGATGATGATGATAGCCAAAACTGAGCCCGCTAAACTTGGGTTTAGGGCTCAGTCGATATTCAAATTTTCACTTTTAATTTTCACGCAAACCACTTTACTTTTTCACCAGTCAGGTGAAACTTGTCTATGTACGACTAGACCAGTTTACAAATTTTAGTCGGTCCTTCACTCGACCAAAATTACTTCAACTTACTTGTCCGACCGAATTTTACCTCGACCACTTTTACTCCGACCAAGTCGCCTCTTCGACCAAGTCGGCTCTCCGACCAAGTCGGTTGCTTCTACCAAGTCGGCTCTCCGACTACTCTAGTCAGCTCACTTTGGTTGAAATTTGCAGAATATGTTTCTTAGTCTAAAGACTTAAGAAATTACAAATAATTTTCACCTGTGTATAAGATGAAGTAAAATAGACACATTTACAAATCCAAATAACTTATGAAAAACATTTGCCCAAATATGTAGGAAGACTTTCCTTAAAACATGGAACTTTCACGTGGTGAGCTTTTTATGAGTTATTGTTCTTTTACTTATCAGTAATTGTAAAAGACATTAGAAGAAGTAAATCTGGAAATATATGCGGCCAAATAATCATGCATTCAACCACAAACTATTTCATATATTAACTATCCAGAAATACAAAGTAATACAAACTTGTTGGTTACAAAATGGTCGGTCTAAACTTGTCGGTCTAGACTCGTCGGTCTACAGAGCTTCAGCTCTTCGACTAACTCACATGCACAGAAGCTTGAGCTTCGACTTCTCTTTCTCATCCTCAGTTCCTCTGCTTTCTAATGTCTCTCTTGTGTCTGTTTGACTGTAAACTGAATTACAATTTGCTTCTTCTATTTATAGGCAATCTGAAAATTTCTACTACATGGGCCGACTGACTTGCCATTAAAGACTGTAATAACTATCTACCTAACAACTTAGCTTCTGAAATAAATTCAACTAAATTACGTTTCCTACTCATGGACTTTTCCTTCTTGTCGGACTGACAGACAAGATCTTGATTTGTACAGCCTCTGACAAAGTCAACTGAGAGTCAAGTGCAGATCTGCGAGTAATTACATTTTTCCAACACTCCCCCTTAATTATAAGCAGATGGGGATTTTTAAAACAAAATTTACAAAATTTTTCAGAGCTTAGACATGCTCTGTTTATGACATAGTTCATTGTGGAGAACTTGTCATTCCAAGATAACTACGCAGATAATGGAATGTGTCCTTTGCGAATGGCTTTGTCAAGATGTCGGCAAGTTGGTCTTCAGACCTGCAAAATTCCAAACAAATCTCCTTGTCGTTCACCAACTCTCTTATAAAATGAAACCTTGTGTCGATGTGCTTGGATCTCTTGTGACACACATGATTCTTTGATAATGTTATGGCTGAATTGTTGTCGCAGAAGATTATTGTCGGTTCTTGATGGTTTTGTGACAAGTCTTTTAAGACTCTCCTCATCCTGACAGCTTGACATGCAGCACTTGTTGCTGCAACATACTCTGCTTCAGCTGAAGATAGAGTTACTATGGGCTGTTTCTTTGAAGCCCATGAAACAACACCTGTACCAAAATGAAATGTGTACCCAGATGTGCTTTTCCTGTCATCTATGCTGCCTCCATTATCACTGTCAGTGTAACCAATGAGTTTAGAATTTTCTAAGGTTGAATACATAATACCAAGGTTTCTTGTGCCACTTACATACCTCAGAATTCCTTTACATGCTTTCCAATGTGAGTTTTTTGGTGACTCCATGAACCTTGAGATCAGACTTACACCGTACATAATGTCTGGTCTTGTTGCTTTCAAATACATAAGGCTGCCAAGAAGCCTTTTGAACAGCGTAGGATCTACAGTGGATCCTTCATCATCCTTGCTCAATTTTAAACCTGTTATTACTGGTGTTGGGGTTGTCTTACAGTTAGACATGTTAAACATTTTTAAAACTTCACTTGCATACTTATATTGTGATATAAAGATACCACTTTCAGATTGTTGAACTTCAATGCCCAGAAAAAACTTCAAAAGCCCTAGATCAGTCATTTCAAATTCACTTTCCATGACCGTTTTAAAATCTGCTATGCCATAATCACCAGTAAATATTAAATCATCTACATACAGGTAGACAATTAACATCTTACCTTACTCATCGACTTTGGTGTACAAATTCGGTTCACTTTGACTTCTGTGAAATCCATTTTCAATGAGATAGGAATCAATATGACTGTACCAAGCTCTAGGAGCTTGCTTCAAACCATAGAGTGCCTTTTTTAGCCTGTACACTTTGTGCTCTTGACCTGAAACTTCATACCCTTGTGGTTGTTCCACATATACTTCTTCTTCTAGATAGCCATTTAAGAATGCCAACTTGACATCCATTTGATGAACATGCCATTTGTTTTTTGCAGCAATGGCCAAAACTCTTCTGACTGTATCCATGCGTGCAACAAGTGCAAATGTTTCATTGAAGTCGATGCCGGGTTGCTGTGTGAACCCTCTTGCTACCATTCTTGCCTTGTGCTTTTACACATTCCCATTAGCATCTTGCTTTGTCTTATAAATCCATTTGACACTGATTACATCCTTGTCTGTTGGTACATCGACTAGTTCCCATGTCTGGTTCTTCTCAATGCATTCTATTTCTTCATCCATGGCTTGTGCCCATACTTCTTCAACAGCTTCTTCAAATGTTAGTGGATCATATATAGGGGAAAATAATGCAAATATAGAGAATGAATTAGGTGTACCAGCTTCATATATCTCTCGCAGACTTCTTGTCTTCACCGGTTCTATCGATGTCGACATCGACGAAATGCTTGATGGAGTCTGATGTCCTCTTGGTGTACTTGTCGGTGTAGCTTGAGCTGCTACTTGTGTTGATGGTCCTTGTGCTGAACCATGTCTTGGTGTCCTGGGAGTCGACGGTGCTCCGACCGGTTGACTTACATGTGGTATTTGAACCACTTCCTCTTCCATATCATCATTGTCAACGTTCGACACAATCTTGACATTTATGTCGACGGTTCCATCCCATGATTCATTCTCAACAAATTGAACATCCCGACTGATTATCACTTTCCTTGTGATAGGGTCATACAACTTGTATGCTTTTGTGTCTTCTGAATAGCCGACAAAAATACATTTCTGTCCCTTCTTGTCTAGCTTCCTTCTCAGCTCATCTGGAACATGAGCATATGCAACACAACCAAAAACTTTTAAATGTGAAACACTATGATTCATACCTGTCCATGCTTCTTGGGGAACTTTGTTCTTCACACTTTTTGTCGGACATCGATTCATAATGTAAACGGCAGTTGTGACTGCTTCACCCCAATACTCATTTGGCAAATTCTAGGCTGCCAACATGCTGTGTGCCATCTCCATGATGGTTTTGTTCTTTCTTTCGGCAATATCGTTCTGCTGAGGTGTATACCGTGCAGTGAATTGTTTCTGTATGGCATGGGTCTTGCAAAAATTCAGAAATTCATTTGAAACATATTCACCTCCTCTGTCGGTCCTTAAAATATTGATGTGGTGACCACTCTGGTTCTCCACGAGTGCCTTGAACTGCTGAAAATAACCAAATGCATCAGATTTATGTTTCAAGAAATATACCCATGTCTTTCTTGAGTAGTCATCAATAAATGTTAGAAAATACTTGCAGCCACCAATGGATGATGTTTGCATTGGACCATAGATGTCAGAGTGCACAATTTCAAGTGGTGTGCGTGCTCTATAGGACTTTCTGACTGGAAATGTCTATCTGTGTTGCTTGCCAAAAATGCAGCCTTCACAAACCCTCTCTGGTTTGTTGATCAATGGTAATCCCTTCACCATATTCTTTGTGTGCAGTAGCTTTAGCCCACCAAAATTCAGATGTCCAAATCTGAAATGCCACAACTAGGATTCATCCTGAACTTCTGTCTGAAATGCAGCTTGCAAATTAGTGCTGTAATTTTCTCTCTTGTCGAGAATCTCGACTGTTTCTTCACTTTTTGCCTTGAATGCAGCTCCTATCTTTGTCTTCCCTTTTATGTCGGGAACTATCCTCAATGGAAACAAGAGGTTGCTTGTCATTGGCACTTTTGCTATTAGCTGGTCGCTTGGATGCTTGTCTTTGATCACACAGTATTCATCTTCCATGTAGACTCTGTAGGCTTTTTGTAACAACTGTCCAATGCTTAACAGATTATGTTTCAGACCTTCAACATGATAGATATCAGGGATATACTTACTCTCCCCATGTTTGGTTAGAATATCAACAGTGCATTTTCCTAAGACAGTAACTTGGACATTGTTTCCAAGTGTAACATTAGTTTTAACTGAAGTGTCTAGACTAGAAAATAGATTTAAATTACCTGTCATATGGTTGCTGCATCCTGAGTCTTGGTACCATATGTCATGTGGACTTTCTTGAACAACATTTCATTCAAGTGGAGATGTCGATGCCATTAACATTGCACCTATCGAAGTGTTGGTTTTGGTCGACTGACTTGGGCTTTGTCTTCCTTGGTCATATTGCTTCTTCCTGCATTCATATGCATAATGACCAAACTTCTTACAGTAATGACATTGAATTTTTTATTTATCAAACCTCTGGCCACTTGGCTGACTTGGGTTCTGGTTATCTCCTCTGCCATCGACATTTGCAGGACTTTTGCCTCGTCCTCCTCTTGAAGAACTTCTTCCTCTACCTCTGAAGTTATTTCTCCCCCTGCCTCTACCATGGCTTATGGATGACTATGCTATAAATGCACCTTCCAGTGATGTCTGTGATCTGCTGATTCTGTGTTCATGATTGATGAGTGAAGCTTGTAGCTCATCAATGGTAAATATCGACATGTTTGTGTGTTCCTCTAAGGTCACAACCAAATTTTCAAATCTTGGGGGAAGACTTCTGAGAATTTTTTCAACAACCCTTTGGTCTGATACGGGTTCTCCATGAGATTTCACTTGGCTTATCAACCCAACAACTCTGGTGTAGAATGTGTCTACATTCTTTGAATCTTTCATGCACAGAGACTCAAAATATTTTCTCAGAATCTGCAGCTTGGATGTCTTTATCTTATCCAAACCTTGATAGGCAGTCTCCAATGTATCCCATGCTTCTTTGGCATTAGTCAATGCTGCTGTTCTTGGGAGTATGCTCTCATGCATAGCTTGATGTATGAAAAACAGAGCTTTTCCATCTTTCTTCCTATGTTCTCTCAAGACATCTTTCTCAGCCTGTGTGAGATTGTTATATGCTGCCATGTCTGTTGGTTCTACATAACCATGCTGGACTATCTCCCAGACATCTTGACCTCTGAATAAAACCTTCATTGTTAAAGACCAATATTCATAATTCTTTTCTGTAAAACTTGGAGGTTGCAATGAACCAGATGTGGAAGCCATTTTTATTTTTTTTAATTAACTTTCCTTAGAAAATTAAATTTCCACCTTTTAAGACAAGATTTCTTTCCTAAAATCTTGGGCTGATATAAACCTTGCTATATAACCAAGCTCTGATATAATACGAAGCTCTGATACCAGATAGCCAAAACCAATCCGGCTAAACTTGGGTTTAGGGCTGAGTCGATATTCAAATTTTCACTTTTACTTTTCACCCTGACCACTTTACTTTTTCACCAGTCGGGTGAAACTTGTCTATGTCCGACTAGACAAGTTTACAAATTTTAGTCGGTCCTTCACTCGACCAAAATTACTTCGACTTACTTGTTCGACCGATTTTTACCTCGACCACTATTACTCCGACCAAGTCGGCTCTCCGACCAAGTCGGTTGCTTCGACCAAGTCGACTACTTCGACCAAGTCGGCTCTTCGACCACTCTAGTCGGCTCACTTTGGTTGAAATCTGCAGAATATGTTTCTTAGTCTAAAGACTTAAGAAATTACAAATACTTTTCACCTGTGAGTAAGATGAAGTAAAATAGACACATTTACAAATCCAAATAACTTATGAAAAACATTTTCCCAAATATGTAGGAAGACTTGAGTCGACCAATGTGACGTAAAACATGGAACTTTCACGTGGTGAGATTTTTATGGGTTCTTGTTCTTTTACTTATCAATAATTGTAAAAGACATTTACAGAAGTAAATCTGGAAATATATGCGGCCAAATAATCATGCATTCAACCACAAACTATTTCATATATTAACTATCCTGAAATACAAAGTAATACAAACTTGTCGGTTATAAACTGGTCGGTCTAAACTTGCCGGTCCAGACTCGTCGGTCTACAGAGCTTCAGCTCTTTGACTAACTCACATGCAGAGAAGCTTGAGCTTCGACTTCTCTTTCTCACCCTCAGTTCCTCTGCTGTCTAATGTCTCTCTTGTGTCTGTTTGACTGTAAACTGATTTACAATTTGCTTCTTCTTTTTATAGGCAATCTGAAAATTTCTACTACATGGGCCAACTGACTTGCCATTAAAGACTGTAATAACTATCTACCTAACAACTTAGCTTCTGAAATAAATTCAACTGAATTACGTTGCCTACTCGTGGACTTTTCGTTCTTGCCAGACTGACAGACAAGATCTTGATTTGTACAGCCTCTGACAAAGTTGACTGAGAGTCAAGTGCAGATCTGCGAGTAATTACATTTTTTCAACACTCCCCCTTAATTATGAGTAGATGGGGATTTTTAAAACAAAATTTACAAAATGTTTCAGAGCTTAGACATGCTCTGTTTATGACAGATTTCATTGTGGAGAACTTGTCATTCCAAGATAACTACACAGATACTGGAATGTGTCCTTTTCTAATGGCTTTGTGAAGATATCGGCAAGTTGGTCTTCAGACCTGCAAAATTCCAAACAAATTTCCTTGTCGTTCACCAACTCTCTTATAAAATGAAACCTTGTGTCGATGTGCTTGGTTCTCTTATGAACCACATGATTCTTTGATAATGTTATGGCTGAATTGTTGTCGCAGAAGATTATTGTCGGTTCTTGATGGTTCTGTGACAAGTCTTTTAAGACTCTCCTCATCCAGACAGCTTGACATGCAACACTTGTTGCTGCAACATACTCTGCTTCAGCTGAATATAGAGTTACTATGGGTTGTTTCTTTGATGCCCATGAAACAACACCTATACCAAAATGAAATGTGTACCCAGATGTGCTTTTCCTGTCATCTATGATGCCTCCATTGTCATTGTTAGTGTAACCAATGAGTTTAAAATTTTCTGAGGTTGAATACATAATACCAAGGTTTCTTGTGCCACTTACATACCTCAGAATTCTTTTACCTGCTTGCCAATGTGAGTCTTTTGGTGACTCCATGAACCTTGATATCAGACTTACACTGTACATAATGTCTGGTCTTGTTGCTGTCAAATACATAAGGCTGCCAACAAGCCTTTTAAACAACGTAGGATCTACAGTGGATCCTTCATCATCCTTGCTCAATTTTAAACCTGTTATTACTGGTGTTGGGGCTGTCTTACAGTTAGACATGTTAAAAATTTTTAAAACTTCACTTGCATACTTAGACTGTGATATAAAGATACCACTTTTAGATTGCTGAACTTCGATGCCTAGAAAAAAATTCATAAGCCCCAGATCAGTCATTTCAAATTCACTTTCCATGACTATTTTAAAATCTGCTATGCCATAATCACCAATAAATATTAAATCATCTACATACAGGAAGAAAATTAACATCTTACCTTGCTCATCGACTTTGGTGTACAAAGTCGATTCACTTTCACTTCTGTGAAATCCATTTTCAATGAGATAGGAATCAATACGACTATACCAAGCTCTAGGAGCTTGCTTCAAACCATAGAGTGCATTTTTCAGCCTGCACACTTTGTGCTCTTGACCTGGAACTTCATACCCTTGTGGCTGTTCCACATATACTTCTTCTTCTAGATAGCCATTTAAGAATGCTGACTTGACATCCATTTGATGAACATGCCATTTGTTTTTGTAGCAATGGCCAAAACTGTTCTGACTGTATCCATGCGTGCAACAGGTGCAAATGTTCCATTGAAGTCGATGCCGGGTTACTATGTGAACCCTCTTGCTGCCATTCTTGCCTTGTGCTTTTGCACATTCCCATCAGCATCTTGCTTTGTCTTATAAATCCATTTGACACTGATTACATCCTTGTCTGTTGGTACATTGACCAGTTCCCATGTCTGGTTCTTCTCAATGCATTCTATTTCTTTATCCATGGCTTGTGCCCATACTTCTTGTTCAACAGCTTCTTCAAATGTTAGTGGATCATATATAGGGGAAAATAATGCAAACACAGAGAATGAATTAGGTGTACCAGCTTCATATATCTCTCGCAGACTTCTTGTCTTCACCGATTCTGTCGATGTCGACCTCGACGAAATGCTTGATGGAGTCTGATGTCCTCTTGGTGTACTTGTCGGTGTATCTTGAGCTACTACTCGTGTCTTTGGTCCTTGTGCTGAACCATGTCTTGGTGTCTTGGGAGTCGATGATGCTCCAACTGGTTGACTTACATGTGGTATTTGAACCACTTCCTCTTCCATATCATCATTGTCAATGTTCGACACAATCTTGATATTTATGTCGACGGTTCCATCCCATGATTCATTCTCAACAAATTGAACATCCCGACTGATTATCACTTTCCTTGTGACAGGGTCATACAACTTGTATGCTTTTGTGCCTTCTGAATTGCCGACAAAAATACTTTTCTGTCCCTTCTTGTCTAGCTTCCTTCTTAGATCATCTGGAACATGAGCATATGCAACACAACCAAAAACTTTTAAATGTGAAACACTATGATTCATACCTATCCATGCTTCTTGGGGAACTTTGTTCTTCACACTTTTTGTCGGACATCGATTCATAATGTAAACGACAGTTGTGACTGCTTCACCCCAATACTCATTTGGAAAATTCTTGGCTACCAACATGCTGCGTGCCATCTCCATGATGGTTCTGTTCTTTCTTTCTGCAATACCGTTCTGTTGAGGTGTATACCGTGCAATGAATTGTTTCTATATGCCATGGGTTTTGCAAAAATTCAGAAATTCATTTGAAACATATTCACCTCCTTTGTCGGTCCTTAAAATCTTGATGTGGTGACCACTCTGGTTCTCCACGAGTGCCTTGAACTGCTGAAAATAACCAAATGTATCAGATTTATGTTTCAAGAAATATATCGATGTCTTTCTTGAGTAGTCATCAATAAAGGTTAGAAAATACTTGCAGCCACCAATGGATGATGTCTGCATTGGACCACAGATGTCAGAGTGCACAATTTCAAGTGGTGTGCGTGCTCTATAGGACTTTTCGACTGGAAATGTCTCTCTGTGCTGCTTGCAAAAAATGCAGCCTTCACAAACCCTCTCTAGTTTGTTGATCAATGGTAATCCCTTCACCATATTCTTTGTGTGCAGTAGCTTTATCCCACCAAAATTCAGATGTTCAAATCTGAAATGCCACAACCAGGATTCATCCTGAGCTTCTGTCTGAAATGCAGCTTGCATTAGAGGAATTTTGGGGTCTAAAATGGGCCTTGTAAGGAAAATAATAAAATAAAAGTTAAAATAATAAAATAATATTAATTAATTTTGGAGGAAGAAAGAAAAAAACTACTTTTTGTGTTCGTATTTTCGACATATCTCCCTGTGTTTTTACTCAAATTTCGATCGGGAGAGCTCGTTGGATGCGGAATTTGATTCCGCATCCAACAAGTACCCACACTGCATACTTTTGACGGACCTAGCTACCCAAAAAACAAGAAATACCTGAAAAAATGTGATGATGATGTCATCATCACGTTTTTTCAGGTATTTCTTGTTTTTGAGGTAGCTGGGTCCGTCAAAAGTATGCAGTGTGGTTCATTGGATGCGGAATCAAATTCCGCATCCAACGAGCTCTCCCAATCGAAATTTGAGTAAAAACACAATGAGATATGTTGAAAATACGAACAAAAAAAGTAGTTTTTTTTAATGACAAATATGTCAATTCAACCATTATGGTTGACTTATTTTATTGAAATTCTATTGGTTCTTGAATTCGAACTCACAAAAAATTATTTTGGCATGTTTTCTTATAAGGCCCATTTTAGACCCCAAATTTCCTCTAATGCAAATTAGCGCTGCAATTTTCTCTCTTGTCGAGGATCTCGACTGTTTCTTCACTTTCTGCCTTGAATGCAGCTCATATCTTTGTCTTTCCTTTTATGTCGGGAACTATCCTCAATGGAAAGAAGTGGTTGCTTGTCATTGGCACTTTTGCTATCAGCTGGTCGCTTGGACGCTTGTCTTTGATCACACAGTATTCATCTTCCATGTAGACTCTGTAGCCTTTTTGTAACAACTGTCCAATGCTTAATAGATTATGTTTCAGACCTTCGACATGATAGATATCAGGGATATACTTACTCTCCCCATGTTTGGTTAGAATATCAACAGTGCCTTTTCCTAAGACAGTAACTTGGACATTGTTTCCAAGTGTAACATCAGTTTTAACTGAAGTGTCTAGACTGGAAAATAGATTTAAATTACCAGTCATATGGTTGCTGCATCCTGAGTCTAGGTACCATATGTCATGTGGACTTTCTTGAACAGCATTGCATTCAAGTGGAGATGTCGATGCCATTAACATTGCACCTGTCGAAGTGTTGGTGCTGGTCGACTGACTTGGGATTTGTATTCCTTGGTCATATTGCTTCTTCCTGCATTCATATGCATAATGACCAAACTTCTTACAGTAATGACATTGAATTTTTGATTTATCAAACCTCTGGCCACTTGGCTGACTTGGGTTCTGGTTATCTCCTCTGCCACCGACATTTGCAGGACTTCTGCCCCGTCCTCCTCTTGAAGAACTTCTTCCTCTGTCTCTGAAGTTGTTTCTCCCCCTTCCTCTACCATGGCTTATGGATGATTGTGCTGCAAATGCACCTTCCAGTGATGTCTGTGATCTGTTGATTCTATGTTCATGATTGATGAGTGAAGCTTGCCGCTCATCAATGGTAAATGTCGACATGTTTGTGTGTTCCTCTAAGGTCACAACCAAATTTTCAAATCTTGGGGGAAGACTTCTGAGAATTTTTTCAACAACCCTTTGGTCTGATACGGGTTCTCCATGAGATTTCAGTTGGTTTATCAACCCAACAACTCTGGTGTAGAATGTGTCTACATTCTCTGAATCTTTCATGAACAGAGATTCAAAATATTTTCTCAGAATCTGCAGCTTGGATGTCTTTACCTTATCCAAACCTTGATAGGCAGTCTCCAATGTATCCCATGCTTCCTTGGCATTAATCGATGCTGCTATTCTTGGGAGTATGCTCTCATGCATAGTTTGATGTATAAAAAACAGAGCTTTTCCATCTTTCTTCCTATGTTCTCTCAAGACATCTTTCTCAAACTGTGTGAGATTGTTATATGCTGCCATGTCTGCTGGTTCTGCATAACCATGCTGGACTATCTCCCAGACATCTTGACCTCTGAATAAATCCTTCATTGTTAAAGACCAATATTCATAATTCTTTCCTGTAAAACTTGGAGGTTGCAATGAACCAGAAGTGGAAGCCATTTTTAATTTTTTTTAATTAACTTTCCTTAAAAAATTGAATTTCCACCTTTTAAGACAAGATTTCTTTCCTAAAATCTTGGGCTGATATAAACCTTGCTATATAACCAAGCTCTGATATAATACCAAGCTCTGATACCAGATAGCCAAAACCAAGCCGGCTAAACTTGGGTTTAGGGCTGAGTCGATATTCAAATTTTCACTTTTACTTTTCACGCCGACCACTTTACTTTTTCACCAGTCGGGTGAAACTTGTCAATGTCTGACTAGACAAGTTTACAAATTTTAGTCGATCCTTCACTCGACCAAACTTACTTCGACTTACTTGTCCGACCGATTTTTACCTCGACCACTTTTACTCTGACCAAGTCGGCTCTTTGACCAAGTCAGCTCTCCGACCAAGTCGTTTGCTTCGACTAAGTCGACTACTTCGACCAAGTCGGCTCTCTGACCAAGTCGGCTCTCCGACCACTCTAGTCGGTTCACTTTGGTCGAAATCTGCAGAATATGTTTCTTAGTCTAAAGACTTAAGAAATTACAAATACTTTTCACCTGTGAGTAAGATGAAGTAAAATAGACACATTTACAAATCCAAATAACTTATGAAAAACATTTGCCCAAATATGTAGGAAGACTTGAGTCGACCAATGTGACGTAAAACATGGAACTTTCACGTGGTGAGATTTTTATGGGTTCTTGTTCTTTTACTTATCAGTAATTGTAAAGGACATTTACAGAAGTAAATCTGGAAATATTTGTGGCCAAATAATCATGCATTCAACCACAAACTATTTCATATATTAACTATCCTAAAATACAAAGTAATACAAACTTGTCGGTTACAAACAGGTCGGTCTAAACTTGTCGGTCCAGACTCGTCGGTCTATAGAGCTTCAGCTCTTCAACTAACTCACATGCACAGAAGCTTGAGCTTTGAATTATCTTTCTCATCCTCAGTTCCTATGCTGTCTAATGTCTCTCTTGTGTCTGTTTGACTGTAAACTGATTTACAATTTGCTTCTTCTATTTATAGGCAATCTGAAAATTTCTACTACATGGGCCGACTGACTTGACATTAAAGACTATAATAACTATCTACCTAACAAATTAGCTTTTGAAATAAATTCGACTGAATTACGTTGCCTACTTGTGGACTTTTCCTTCTTGTCAGACTGACAGACAAGATCTTGATTTGTATAGCCTCTGACAAAGTCGACTGAGAGTCAAGTGTAGATCTTCGAGTAATTACATTTTTCCAACAGATGAGAAGGTTTAGATTTCAAACAAAACTTTGGATTTCTTCCAATAAGATACTCATGGACAAGTTAAAGTTATTGGAGTGTTGTCTCCCATGATCCCTATGATAACATTTAAAGAAGCACCAAAAAAACTATATTTTGGAGATGCCTCTTATCTAAATAAGGTATTAAATCGTTGTTTTCCCTTGATTTATTTTATAACATTTAAAAAAGCACCAAAAACCACTTTGCAGTAAAGTTGTAATTCATTGGTTATTCGAGATGGTAGTCAAATCTAGAAGAACCTAAAGATTATTTGTATCTCTAGAAAACCTCTACCTACATCCTCATGTAATATTTCTTGACTCACTATTAGCCAAACTACTTGAGCACTGGGTTTGATGTGAGTGGGATCACCTAGCCATGCTTCATAATTGGAGAAACTAGCACCATGATGGTACTTCCCACTTAGTCAAATAAAAATGATGAGAGATAATATTAGCTTGAGTGCCATCAACTTTGTAAAGTTATTAGTACCTTCACCTAAATATACCTGAAATCTAATCCTAGACTTCCATCATGCTCCACAATATTTTGAGAAGACAAAGAAACCATTCTCCTTTAAGAAATAGAGAGAATATATGTACAAGTGAATACCTAAGAGATAAAAAAATCCAACATCATCATTAATGTGTATTCAGAGAAAACTCCACAAAAAGATTTATCCTCTAGACTTCATACTCCACCTAGGGTTCATAAAGAAACCCTAATGACTTAGTCTAAGGCCAAGTAAAAAAAAACTTACAGTAAATGGTCACTACCATTCACTCACTACCAAGGTGAATAGAAAGACTCTCTCCTACCTCTATTTGTATGAGAAGTAAAAAAAGCTAACAGTAAATCAACAATACAATGTGGTCTTTAGCTTCTCCTTGTATATCAACACAGTGATATACACAGTTTTCAAGATGCTATACTCCAAATATATGTATGTGTCATACTCCAAAGTAATTTCATACACTAATAATTCCAAAATGATATGAGCATATAAAGAACAGCCAAATCCCTATACAACAACAAAAAAGTTATATAAATAGTAATCACTAATGCTGTATCTTCTCTAACTGCCATATCACACATAATAATGAGCGTATTTTCGCACATAATAATCACTAATGCTGTATGATTATCACACATAATAATCACTAATGCTGTATCTTCTCTAACTGCCATAAGTAACAGGTCATTGCCAAATTTTGAGCGTATTTTCAAAGGTAGGTATGAATAATAACGAAAAAGGAGAACCTTACGTGTAGACTCTTCACCGACTACCAATCAAATAATATCGCTGTACTTGACTTACTCCAAAAAGGAGAACCTTACGTTTGGACCACCAATCAAATAACATCACTATACTTGACTTGTAGATGCAATAGTAAAGTCATTTCACTCAGTATCAATTCCATTGTAAAAAAGTGCTCCAATAATCATAAACATTGACATGCACACAATCTTTTCAAAGACATGTAGATGCCGTGCAAGAGCTTATGGGTTCAAGATGGAAACCGCCCTTCACTGTAACGCTCAGTAAAATAGTCGTCTACTGGGATGAGCAGAAACAGTGGGTTTTTAATAACAGTTCCAAGAAAAATAACAGATCAGAGTAATAAACAACTTGAATAGAATAAAATACAGATTGGTGAAAAAAATTCAATATATATTTTTTTAAATAAGATTTAATATAATGCATATAAATTACATTTTTATAGTCATCTCTTGTAAGAAAAGAGAAAACTCATTACACCAAGATTTACTATAAAAGTGAACTTCACTACTGTTCTTGGTTTGTATCCATCTTTCAAAAATATTGTTGACCTATATTGTAGGTTTGGTTATTATTTTTGTCATGTTTTTGAGGTTTTTTTAAATTCTTTAATATCATTGAACAATCATATACTTTTACTTATTGTAGTTTTGGTTATTATTTTTGTCATGTTTTTGAGGTCTTTTAGATTTTTCAATACCATTGAACAACCATATACTTTTACCTTTTGAAGATTTTTGATATACAAATAACTTTCTTCAATACCATTGAACAACCATATACTTTTACTTTTTGAAGATTTTTGATATACAAATAACTTTCTCGTAACTCCTTTAATGCTTCACAACCCATGATGCAACCCATGATGGTGAAAATTTGAAGTAAAGGCATTGCATCCTCTCTTATCATTACCAATTTCTCTAATTGCTCTAATAAAAATAATGATAATATCTTCAACAAAGGAAATGCTCCTTTTTCGCCAAATTTATCCAGAAGCTTCTTTAACTTAGAACAATAAAAGATTTCTAATTTCTTCAAACTAATAAGCTTATGCAAGTCCGGAAGTTCTTTCAACCCACTGCATCCATGCAATTTAAGTATGCAAACTTTGAAATTCATAGAACTTTGCCTCCATTTTAACTATGGAAGAGCATTCTATCCTAAGTCTTCTTAAATTGGAGATTTTGATGATATCTTCGGGTAGACTTTCCATCATTTCGCATTTCAATCGGAGTGCCTTTATTTGCACCATACTCCCAGTGTCCCCTCATTAATGATTTCTCCATTGTTATCCACGTGTAACCGTTTTAGTTTTGTTAGTTTATGCAAATCATTGATACAAGCCACTTTTTTACTATTTCTCTTATGGGCACAATTTTTCCACAGGTGACTGCACCCATCCATGACTAAGTGCTACAAAGAGGTGAGAAATGAGATACTCCTAGGCAGAGATTGTAAATCTTGACAATTTTGAATCCCTAAATACCTTAGTGATCTCAGCTTATGAATGTCTGAGGGTAATTCTTTGATTTTAGACCCACTAACACCAAGGACTTCTAAGCTTGCAAGGTCTGTAACTGATGCAGGAAACCTTCTTCTGGGAACCTTTGTTAATTGGAGGCACACCATTGGTTTCAAACACCCCGCACTCTCTGGAAATGAATGGAGGGATGTCACACTCAAATCCAAAACCTTAAGAGAAACCATGCTCCTAATCACTTTTCTCGAAATCTCTGAGAGATTTACATTTGTGGCTGAGATCAATGACGAGATTTCTGGACCCTGCAATGACTTTGGAAGTGAACTCAATTGGTTACATCTCAACTAAAACTGAGTGCCCCCAAAACATTGATTTTTAGTCAACGCTGACAAATCTTTACCTGTCCCACAGTTGAAGTTTTCTTCTTGCTCAGCGATTTGTATTTCCAAATCATGCTGGATGTCATGTGGAGAAGGTAGGGGTGTGCAGCTGTTTGCAACAACAAGACTAAAAATTTGATTAACAACTCAAAATACAACTTCCAAAAAGGTTATACTTTTTTGGTTGCAACTCACTAATAGAGCTTACAAAATCAATTTTATTCCTTTAGGACTGTTGCAGATCGGCTGCTACTACTAACAGTATCCAACAGAAGGTGTTGCAACTAGCTATTACAGCCTGCAACACTTATACGCTTGTTTCAACTAGCTAGGAGTGCTGACCTCACCTACAGCACACGCACAGCTCTGTTGTAGGTCACTATTTAACACTGATTTGATCACCCCTGCATCCAAAAATTAACACGAATTTTCTACAAACTTAATAAGCAACATTCACACAACTAAACTCCAGGTGCTACATCAAACTAACATAAAAAAAATAAAACTGAGTTTTTCTAGAAACATAGTAAAACATAGAAAATTACAGAATAAAATTCAACTTTGTATTAATATATATCTTTGTCTCTACAAAACATGTTTAAAAGCTGGGTATATATATTATCTGAACGAAGTCGGCCATTAATTGCTAATTGGCCCTTCATTATACAAAACATATTTCTCTCTTAATAATTTATAATATGTTAATGCTCTGTTACAGTCTAACAGATTTGAGAAGTGCGCTGCCTCTTTTGGATGTGCTTTGGTGGCACCTTTTTGTTGCATCAAAATTTAATTAATCTTATTTTTGTCATGTAGTGAGGCGGTGTGGCGGTGCTCTGACTATTTAGTGTTGTGGCCGCCACAATATGAACGATGATGGATTTTCAGAATTCTGGCAGTTGATGTTGCCACTTCAAAATTGTTGAAGCCAGTGGTGGAGTAATTAACTAATTCCAACATTCTCCCCCTTAATTACTTCACCCAAAAAACAAAATTTTGTAACACTTGATTTTTGTTACAGCTTACAAACCCCAATGTTTTTACTATGAAGTTCAAACAAATATTTTCCCAATGGTTTTGTAAATAGATCTGCAAACTGATTTCTTGATGTGCAAAATTCCACACCGATTTCATTGTTGTTTATCAGTTCACGGATAAAATGATACTGTGTATCAATATGCTTACTTCTTTTGTGAAAGACGTGATTTCTTGATAGTGCAATAGCTGAGTTATTATCATAGAAAATTGGAGTTGGTTCATTTTGTTCATGTTGTAACTCAGAAAGAGTTCTTCTCATCGATGCAATTTGACATGCAGCTGCTGTTGCTGCAACATACTTTGCCTCAACAGAGGATAGTGTCACTATGGGATGCTACTTTGATGCCCATCCTACCAATCCTGATCCAAAACTAAACACATATCCAGATGTGCTATTTCTATCATCAATAGAACCTGCAAAATCACTGTCAATGTATCCAATCAAGTTAAAATTTGAATTAGATGTATACTAGATACAAAAATTTATTGTTCCGACAATATATCTTAGGATTCTCTTTTCAGCTTGCCAGTGGGTAATCTTTGGTGTTTCCATAAACCTTGAAATTAAACATACTGCAAACATTATATTAGGTCTTGTTGCAGTTAAGTACATGAGACTTCCAACCAATCTCATATACATCGTTGGATCAATTTTTGACCCATCATCTTCCTTACTGAGTTTTGTGCCAGTTTCTATTGGAGTTATAGCTGGCTTACAATTTAGCATTATGAATCTTTTCAATACATCATTTTCATATTTAGAGTAAGATATAAAAATACCATCTTCAGATTGAATTACTTCAATACCAAGGAAATATTTCATCATTCCTAAATCAGTCATCTCAAATTCTGTTTTCATGGCTTTCTTGAACTCATCTACAGAAATATCTCCAGTGAATATCACATCATCCACATATAAACAAACAATCAGTATTTTACCTTCTTGATTTACCTTTGTATACAATGTTGGTTCAGTTGGAATTCTGTTGAATCCTTCACCATTCAAATATTCATCAATTCTGTTGTACCAAACTCTAGGTGCCTGCTTCGATCCATACAACGCTTTCTTCAATCTGTAGACTTTTTGTTCTTTTCCATCAACCACATATCCTGGAGGTTGTCTCACATAAATCTCTTCTTCTAAAGATCCATTAAAAAATGCAGACATTACATCCATTTGATGTACATACCATTTATTATGAGCAACAATAGAGAATACCATTCTTACTGTATCAAGTTTGGCTACATGTGCAAATGTCTCATTATAGTCAATTCCATATTGTTGACTAAAGCCCTGAGCTACAAGTCATGCTTTATATTTTTCAACATCACTATCAACATTTAAATTAGTTTTATAAATCCATTTGACACCAATACAATTTTTATCTTCAGGCAAATCTACAAGATCCCAAGGATTATTTCTTTCTATGGCATCAATTTATTCATCCATTTCTTTTATCCAAACATCATTTTTAACAGCTTCATCAAAATCTACAGGATCACATGCTATAAATACAAAAATTGAAACTTGATCTACTTCATCATTTTGATCATACAATTCTCTTAAACTTCTAGTCTTCTGACCTCTGACTCTGTTTCTTAATGATGCCAATGTAGGATTTGATTCATTGCTTACCTCCAATCCTGTTCCTTTCCATCCATCAAAACTTGATGGTTCACCATGTTCATGAGTTCTGTACATTCTGGAAGGTGCCCTTACTGCTGGTGTGTGTGGAGTCAATTGTCCTCCATGTGCACCCTTTTCATCTTCTTCATCTTCTGCGTGAGGTGTTACAACTTCCTCACCAACTAATTTATCAATGCTCCCATCCCATGCTTCTTCTTTTGTAAACACCACATCTCTGCTAATTACATACTTCTTGGTGATGGGATTATAAAGTCGGTATGCTTTAGGTTCTTCACTATATGCAACAAAAATACATTTCTGACTTCTGTCATCTAAATTTCTCCTCAACTCTTCAGGTACATGTGCATAAGCTACACAACCAAAATTCTTAAATAACATATGATGCTACACTTACCGCTCCAAGCTTACAGAGGAACTTGATCCTTCACGCTCTTCATGGGGCTTCTGTTTAGGATGTACACTGAACAAGTAACAACGTCTCCCCAATATTCATTTGAAAGATGCTTCTCCTTCATCATACTTCGAGCCATGTTCATAATGGTTCGATTCTTCCTTTCTGCTACACCATTTTGCTGTGGAGTGTAGCATGCAGTAAACTACCTTTTAATTCCATAATGCTTACAAAAATCCATAAATTCATTTGACATATACTCACCTCCTCCATCTGATCTCAAGACTTTAAAAAATCTATACTCTCCTTTTCAGCCATAGCTTTAAAACTTTTAAACACATCAAATGCTTGATATTTCTATTTCAAGAAATACACCCAAGTTTTTCTACTGTAATCATAAATGAAAGACATAAAATCAACATTACCAGTCAAAGAAGGTGTTTGCATTGGTCCACACAAATCAATATTTTCCAGCTCCAATGGTTCCTTTGGTCTGTTTGAGACTTCAGAAATAAATTTCTCTCTATGTTGCTTTCCCAATATGCAACTTTCACATGAGCTTGCTTGCTGCTCAATACTCGGTAATCCTTTTACCATATGCTTCTTCTGTAGCAACTCTAAACCACCAAAATGTAAATGGCCATATCTCAAATGCCATATCCATGATTGATCTAAAGTCTTAGTTCTATAAGTATTCAAAGAGTTAGTCAAATCATTTCTCATAGTCAGTGGAAACATTCTTATCTTTGTCATCTCTACTCTAGCAATCAACTGTTTACTTGGATATTTATCATAAATAGTGCTTACATTTTTCTTAAAGAATACTCTGTAATCTTTTCCAACAATTCGCCAACACTCAATAAATTACACATTAAACCAGGAACATAATAAATATCATGTATTGTTCTTCTTTTATCATCTTTTTCATACACAACAATCACAACTTTACCATTAAATTTTACCTTATAGTAATTACCCAACTTTACTTCAGACTGAATGCTGGTGTCTAGACTTGAAAATAATTCCTTATTTCCAGTCATGCGGTTGCTGCATGCGCTGTCCAAAAACCCTATATCTTTTGAACTTTCTCGGGTGACATTACAAGTCAAAAACATAGGTTGCTCTTCATTTTCAGTCTCCTCTGTCATGTGTGTAGACAACTTACTAGCATCTGCTTGCTTCTTCCAACACTTGTTAGCAAAATGCCCAAATTTCTTACAATAAAAACATTGAACTTTAGATTTATCATACCTCTGATTTCCTGACTGTCCTGCTATGTTGCTACTCTTCCTTATGCTAAGAGTACTCTGTTGTAACTTCTCTTCATTTTCAGAATCTTTTTGTTATCACTATGACCAGTACTTTGTCCTCCTCTTCCTTGGTTACTAGCTCTTTGTCTACCTCTACCTGTAGTAACATTTAACTAAGATTTAAAATCATTTTCTAAAGGAGTATCATCATACCTATTCATTCTTGATTCATGAGCAAGAAATGAACCAGTCAGCTCATCAATGTGCATATGACTGATATTTTTAAATTCTTCAAACTTTTTTGGCAAACATCTCAATAATTTTTCAATCACACGCTGATCTAGAAGATCTTCACCGTACTATCGCAGTTGGTTTACAACACTCATGACTTGTGTCATAAAATAATCAACAGTATCATTGTCCTTTATCTTCAAATTCTCAAAGTCTCTTCTTAAATTATGCAAATTAACATTCTTTACCTTGGTCACTTAATATCTTCGGAAAAATAGATTCACTCAAGCCTTGTTGAATAAAACCAAGAGCTTTATTATCCTTCTTCTGATATTCCCTAAACAAAACATTCACCATTTGTCAGAGCCAACTCAACCACTTGATTAGCTGTTTTAGGATAGACAATCATAACAAACTCCCAAAGATCTTGAGCACGCAAGATAGTTCTCATTTTAATAAACCATGTGTCGTAATTTCTTTCATACGACATTGGAATTCGTGGTTGCACTACACTGCTATTAGTAGCCATATCAATTAATTTAAAAAATAATGAGAAATAAAACTCAACCAAGATCTTAAAAAAGAGATGAAACTTAACGGTGCTTTGATACCATTGTGGGGAAGGAAGGGGTGTGCAGTTGTTTGCAACATCAAAACTAAAAATTTCTTTAACAGCTAAAATACAATTTTCAAAAAGGCTGTACTTTGTTGGTTACGACTCACTAACAGAGCTTACAAAATCAATTTTATTACTTCAGGACTATTGTAGCTCGGCTGCTACTGCTAACAGTATCCAACACAAGGTGTTGCAGCTAGCTATTACAGTCGGCAACACTTTATACACTTGTTTCAGCTAGTTGGGAGTGCTGACATCACCTGCAGCACACACACAACTCTGTCGCATCTCACTATTTAACATTGATTTTATCACCCCTACATCTAAAAATTAACATGAATGTTCTAAAAACTTAATAAACAACATTCACACAACTAAACTCCACCTGCTACATCAAACTGACATAAAAAAAATAAAACTGAGTTTTTCAAGAAACAAAGTAAAACATAGAAAATTACAGAATAAAATTCAACTGTGTATTAATCTATATCTTAGTCTCTACAAAACATGTTTACAAGCTAGGTATATATAGTATCTCAACTAAGTTGGCCATTAATTGCTAATTGGCCCTTTGCAATACAAAACAGAATTCTCTGTTAATCATTTATAATTTGTTAATGCTCTATTACAGTCTGACAGATTTGAGAAGTGCACTGCCTATTTTGGATTTTTTTGGTGGCACTATTTTGTTGCATCAAAATTTAATTAATCTTATTTTTGTCATGTAGTGAGGCAGTGTGGCAGTGCTTTGACTCTTTAGTGTTGCGGAGACCACAATCTGAACTGTGATGGCTTTTCAGAATTCCGATAGTTGATGTTGCCGCTTCAAAATTGCTGAAGCCAGTGGTGGAGTAATTAACTAATTCCAACATGTCATGCACCCTCAAACACACAATGCACCCATCCACGTCTCTCAATATCGGTTTGATTAAGCAACGATCTACTAAAAAGTTGATGTAAATTGTTCCGACCTCAAATGGGTCATGACTACGGTCATCTTGCACATTCGTGCTTGCAAGTATCCTTTCGCCTATAAACAATTTAATCACATGTTCGATCTAGATGATCTGATCTTTTGGAAAGGCAGATAAGTATAAAAAGCACAGTTGCATATTGACGTTGTACCTATCCAGTGCGTCATAACTCGACATGAGGGGATCATAGAGAGCTTCTTGAAGGTGTTGGCTATTGGTGCTTGGAAACCTGTTGATTGGAAAATCCCACTCTTTTGGATGAAGAATTCCTGCCATTGACCTCCCAACTGCTTTGATTGCAAGGGGAAGTCCTCCACACTTGTGACACAAAACCATGGTTGTTCTCTCCTCGATGCTTGCTGGAAGATTGTATGATTGTATGAAAAAGTATGATAACTAAACAACCTCCAACTCTCATCTTCTGTTAGATCCACCATTTTTATTGTGGATCTCTCTTCATTAACCCCCATCTCTTGCAATGCTCTACCATCCCTCGAACTCACTATAATTTTGGAGGTCGGGTAGTTGGTCAGTGAGGGTACACCCAATTCTTCCAGCAATTTTGCACCTTCTTCCCCACATGTCATCTAATTCTTAGGGAAAATTTGTTTGTCTGCGTAGTCTGATTCATCCATATTTTTACACCTTCTAGGTTCATATTAAACTGGGTTCCTATTATTTTCAAGATCATTTGTTTGGATGGCTATCTAGTGACAGAGTTCTTTCCAAAGACTTTTAAAAAGACAAAAACTGTGAAACAGTAAGCCAAAACAGTAAGCCATCGTTAAATACATTCCACACCTTTTCATTGTTGAAGATTCTCTTGAGAAGCAAAGTCTTCCAAGATCCACCCTTCCCAACCACGCCAATACATGAGAACTCTGAGTTCTAGAACTAATTTCTCAAGTTCATGTAGTGGTATTATTGCTAAGATTCTATCTATTTTGGGGTCACTTTATTCATGTATCTTAAAGTTCACTAACTTTTTGATTGCCATCCTGAAATCGTGTTCATGTAGTGAACTTTAAGATAGATTCAAAAATCTTTGTTTGAATAAGATTCTATTTGTTTTGGGGTCACTTGATGATATGGGTTTTTTAAGTGAAATCGTTACAAAGCACTATTGTTTTTAGGATATTAAAGAATATCCTTAATTTCAATAAATATTGGAAAATGATTCATAAAATTGTATTTTCTATCCCCCCACCCAATATACATTTCCAATTGAGAAAACCTTAGTTTCACCATATATTTTAGGTATCCATTTGTATTCAACCCATTTTTAACACCCCCTTTATATCATATTACCAAGTGGTAACAAACACGAGCCCTAACACATCTTAGTTTAAGCAAATAGGATGCTAAATAAAACATAATATAATGCTTATAATGATCCCAAGAGCATTACAAGGGCTAGTCATTAATTTGTAGTGTTGGATAGTGGAAGACCCAACAAAATGGTAACAGGGAAGGGAAAATGCATAAAAAGAAACCCACTCAAGAGATCAATGCAATAGATAATGTAAAATATTGATAGTCCAATAGTCACTCTAGTGCTTAGAAAAGAGATAAGAATTGTAGATGTTTCACACCACATCTTGCCAATCTACCAATTTTATATCATGTAAATACAAAAATATCCATAGAGAGTTCACTTTTTCTACAAGGTTAATAAATTAAATTATTACATAAACATGCAAAGTTGAAACCCTTTCATTAATGTACTTCTCTACCTTCCTATCAACAATCCTCTTACTTTCCAATAACACCATATGATCATGTGCATAGCTTGGATTTGGGTCATTCACAAGATGCAATGAATTGCCTCCTCTTCCTCTACTTTTATTCTTGCAATCAAGGGAATTAACAACATTTGGTTCCCTTTTCTTGGATTACATCTATTTTTTAATGTTGGATTGGCTTTTCTCATTTAGCAAAGGAGGATGCATGACTCAAGAAAGAAGAGCAGAGTGTACAACGTTTTCCAATTGTATGAAGGAAGGAGACGAATTCATTATGTTTTAGGAAAGTTCAAGAATATTTGTTATTTGATGAAGGGAATGAATCCAAACTATTTGAAATTTAACTAACTTGCAATTTATTTTAAGTTAAATATATTTTTTTAATTCTCTTTTATAGCTATTTGTATGTCATTTTTAATACATGCACAGTAAAATATGGTAAAATAAACAACTGAATCTCATTTCTCTATCTATACAATTCAAAATTATTACTAAATTGGATGTGATGCTTTTCATTTCCTATCTAAATTTTTAAAATAAATTAAATGGAATTCCCATTTAGTATGACAATTTGTTCATTTTATAAACAATGGTTACTTTAATGCATTAAAAATAAGAGTTTAACATACTACAATCTCTTTTTAATCAAGCTAAAAGACCATTTTGGATATTTGGTCCAAAGAGAAAAAATCATGTGTAAGTGTTGAACATCAAACAACACATGCATTCAATTTGTCAATTGTGAACTATCTTCTTCTTCTTCTTCTCTCTATCTCTTTGGCACGTGCACGTGCACACACACATACATGCACACACACATATGAAGAAGATCATTCACAATTGAAACATTTAATGCATGTTGTAGCTAGGGTTTTCACCCTAGCTTGTGCTAATGAGCACCTACTAAGGAATCTGGATTCCTTAGTAGCAGTTCGATTAATGTAAAATGGAAATAAACTAAACTAAAGCAGAACAAGTAAATAACAGAAAGAAAAAACAATAATAAAATGTGTAAAGGTATTTTGTATTTATGTTACCTCTGGTGAAGAGGTTGGTGGAGTCCGTTGCGCTGGTCCGATGTCGGTGGCTCTGAGCTCCGAGCTGCTTCCTTTCCTGTTCCGGTGGTGGAAATGGGCCAAAAGGGTTCTCGGTGATGGAAATAGCTTGATGGTAAGCTAGGGTTTCGAGAATGAT
>LPNX011011086.1:0-27508 GCA_001517045.1 Pseudotsuga menziesii
AAAATATATATATATATATATATATATATATATATATATATATATATATAATCCTACATTATTAAGAGAGTATAAACAATACATAAATTACAATTTCTTACTAGTAAGAAGAAGATAAATTATAAATCAGATAACAACACACCTTATCAGTAAACAAATTCTATGTATTCTTTTTATAGGAAGTAAACAACAGAAATATTGATTGCTCTTCTATCAAACTTAGCTATATATTATAAACATAACAAGTAGCCCTATTATTTTACATAAGTACTTTTTAATTTAACAATAAACTTAAAAAGAATAAGGACGGGGTTATTCCGTCCCTGTCAACTAGGGTTAAATCTAGTAAAACCTAATTTATTCAAATAAATTAACAAATGGAAGAACTAACAGTATTTTTCTCACAGCCGGGTTATTAAATAAATCAAAGTAAGCATTCAATTTTCCAATGCTGTAATTAAGGAGGAATGCAGCAGAAGGAAACAATTTTACAAACTTTTATAATAACTGAGGGTAAAACCCTATCCTTTCAAAATAATACAAAGGTAACAACTGTAATTCTGTTTTGTTTAATAACCCACAACAGTAACAAAAATTTACACGAAGGCTTACAGCCTATTCAGTTTTATAAATACAATAATATTTACAAATGAGATTTTACACTCATGGTCGAAGCCGGAGAGCTCTGCATGAGAGCTAGGGTTTTAACCCACAATGCATAACATCAAAAAAAACAACTAAACTCCATGAGGGTCAAAAAGGGCCGCAACGACCAACCCATCGCAATCCCTCAAGGATTTACACAAAGTGGACAAGCCGTGGAGAGACCAGGGTTTACCATGGCCCGGAATTCCGTAACCCTCTTTCCTTTTGTAAGCAGGGAAAAGTAGCAGATTTATTTGCAAAACCATTACACGGCCGACTATTAGTGATTTTATTAAGTGAAAAATAAATGTATTGACATTAATGTTAGCTGTAACATTAAAGAAAATGAAGTATTGATTACCTTAGCAATGGATAATCCCACACAGCGATGCCGCGACCAGCATGGGCAAGAAACTTGCCAATCAATGGCAAAGGAACAATGTTGATAACACTCTCAACCAATGACAGCAAAAGAAACCCAGCAAATCGATGGACAGGGAAAAACCCTACAGCTGCAACGTTCTATCCTGGTAAATAACATACAGTCTGCAGACAGCATAAGCCACGCTACATTGGAGGAGGAATCACTCTCATGGGAACAGGGAAAGGTAAGGACTGTCACAGACCAGAGCCAAGTTAAACAACTGAGGTATCGCAAGGACAAACAACGAGTCATTCAACACCATAACCTCCCCACTCAGTGTAGTAGCTGAGATTTCGAAGAGCTGGAGCAGCAGGAGGACCGATAGCAGACAACGCAACAGCAAAACGGACCAGGAGGGTTTGCAGAGCGGCCAAAGGCCCGAAGGAAAAGGAGAAATGACAAATTAGGGTTGGTTCAATAGTTTTAAAGCACCAATGCATGGCTGAAACAACACCACGTAGTACTTTAATACTTTACATGCAGTGGGTATCATTTCTAAAGTTCCACGACCATATCTCCTTTGACTGTTTTACAACCAAATCATTGCGTGGAGATCCCGTAAGGTTCGTTATAACATAGCATCCCTGCAATACGATTTAAACCATATAACATTAGTTTAATGCTCATAAAATATGGTATTATAGATATTGCTCCTTATTAGTCTCGTATTTATATAGGTATGGAGAATTGTTTTAATTATAAGAAGTTATAATAGCATTGGAATAATGTTAAGTCGTGGTTGTTTAAAAACTTACCACTATATTGCCAATTGCCTTAGTCTCAAGTGAAGGTAAGAGACATAATATTTCTTTAAAGTCTATAATTAGTGGTAATTAAGTTATGTCACCCATCAATTTGATTTTGGTTTACTCTAGTCCTTATCATTGCTACTTGTTAATAGATTAGCAACCTTTCTAATAGTCTTAGAATCCTTGTGGTGACAATTAGACTTTTGTCACTTTCTAAGCTCAAAAATTTATCAAGGATTTTATAAGTTATTATGTGATAGGAAACTTGGATATTTTAACCCTTTTGTTTTAAATATGATAAGTCTAGGACTGATTCAAAAGGTGTTTTGATTTCTATCCAAATGTCGATATTGGAAATAGAGTAGTATTTCAAAGCAGTGTAAAACCCTTAATTTATTAAGGAAAGACTTGTAACAAACAATAAACTTGTAGATGCTTAAAGTAAGAAAAGTATAGATCGATACTTGTAATATCTCATCATTTACAACTACGATTGAAAATCTGAATTTGATGCAATCTAAACATGGCATGTTACAGTAACTATGAATAATAGAAGTAAACCTTTGATGTTGTGATTTTCTACCATGCTAGTTGTTAAGTAAAGAAATAATTACTACATTCTTACACTTACCTTTAGTATGAACATTTAATGGTTTCATACTCTGTAGACTTGTTAAACCCTATATTTTTTATGTATAGAAAAGTTAACTACCATTTCTATGTGTAGAATTCAATTCTCTAGCAGTAAGTCTCAAAGGAAACTTAGTAAAAGTTGTACCTTTAGAAGCATGGTAATTCTGTCTAGCATGTATGTACTTTTAATAAATAATTTATATACAGCAAATCATATTGTAAAATTCTGAGACTTGTTAACAGTGACCCGTACATCTTACCTGTATACCTGTAATAGAAGAAAACTGCTGCGTTAGCTCGAAAGCTAGGTAAGCCTAGTCCTTCATGAAAAACCCACCTTGTGTTGCAAACAGAAAAAAACAATCAGTAACTGAAAAGAATTACTCTTTAAAAGTTAAGTATAATCAAAAGATCATTCAGTTACAATTCTAGTAACATAAAACTAATCAAACAGATAATGACTGCATTTAATGAGGTTATATGCTATTTTAAAAATTTTAAATTTTTTGAAATTTTTGGGGTTCTGACATGTGGTATCAGAGCCAGGTTCAAATACTAGGCCTTGATGTGGCCCCACTAGTTTCCACAGAATAGTAAAAAAAAAAATTGTACTAACCTGTCTTTTTTTTTTATGTGAAAAGCAGAAAATTTCTTTTCTGAATCTAACAGACAGGTATGGAGAAGTTAGAAGAATATGCTGAGGAGAAGTCTCCAAACACTAAGACAAGATAGATGTTTAAAGAGCCTGTGTTAGAAGAGATGGCTGCTCATTCTTCAGAGCTGATATAGATTATAAAGGATTTAAAGACTGAAATGGAATCAGTCAAAAAGGATAACGAAAGGATATTAAAGACTCAGGAGGAGTTAAACCAAATCTTGATAGAAAAATTCCAAACAGAAGGGAGGAGTAAAAGATCTGAATCTAAGGAAGCTAGTCATCAGAAAGGATATAAGAAGGTGAAACTAGTTAAGGCTGAGAGCAGCTCATCATCTGAAGGGCTCAGGGAACAACAAAGCTACTACACTACTAGTGACATTAGTGAGGCTAAGTTGTATAATAGAAAGAAAAAGTACAGGCCATACAAAGAGATTTCCGGGGAGTTCAAAAAAATAAAGCCCCCAACTTTCAACGGAGATACTGGAAAAGGGGAAGAGGCAGAGTCCTGGTTATCCGGGATGAGGAAATATTTTTAGATATACAACTATTCAAATCAGCTGAAGGCAAGAATGGCCATCTATAATCTTTCTGGAAAGGTAGATATATGGTGGCAAGATCTGAAAAGAGTCAAGGGAATCAAAGAAAAAGAAGTCAATTGGAGTACTTTTAAAAGGTACTTCAAGAAGAAATTTCTATCCAAACAATACTATGAAGAAAGGGCGAAAGAATTTTATGAGTTAAAGCTAGGATCCATGACTATGAAGGACTTAAACAGTAAATTCTTAAGTCTGTTAAGATATGTGCCGTATTTAGTTGATGAGAAACCTAAAGTACAATGGTTTCTCAGCTGCCTGCCATATCATATAAAGGACAGAATCCAATATGATAACCCCAAAACTCTGGAAGAAGCCATGAGAAAGGAAAATATCTGTTTTGAACATAACAAAAAGAAAGAAGGTATAGCCAACTGGAAGGCTAATAAGAACAGTAATCATCCTGAGTTCAAGAAAAAAGAGTTTGTACCCCAGAAGAATTTCAAGAATAATAAGAACAGAAATCATTCTAATGGTAAGAACTTCCAGGGAAACAGAAATGATGCTCCTAATAATTCCAATAACTTCAAGGGCAAGGAAGCTTCAAACAATCATGGAAATTTCACTAAGAATTTCGAACGGAAGGAGCCTGTTAAGTGCTGGGAGTGCAATGGCCCGCACTATGCTTCAGTCTGCCCAAATCGGAAGAAGCCAAATAGCAATATTCATACTATTCAAGATGAAATGACTGTTCGATATTTTGCAAGGACTATGCCCCGAATCAATGCAGCGTTGGAGAACCGCCAAGCTGATTATCAAACTTCCATGGTGGAAGTAGAAGGTATGGTTAACCAAACCCCTGTAACTATTTTAATAGATCTAGGTGCTAGTCTTAGTTACATTTCACCTAAGATAGTAGAAAAATGTAATTTGACTGTTGAAAAGTTTGATAACTCCTGGTTAGTTCAATTAGCCACAGGGGAAGAAAGGAAAGTAACCTGTTATGTTAAGGAGTGTGCTTTAGTTATGAATGATTTTAAAACTACTGTTAAGTTAAATGTTCTGCCACTTGGCTCGTATGACTTATTAATTGGTATGGATTGGTTAGAACAGCACAGGGTAGTTTTAAACTGTTTTGATAAAGCATTTACGTGTGTAAATAATAATGAACCACCAGTAACAGTTAAGGGTGTTCCTAGAAAAACTGTAATTAAGCAAATTTCTGCCTTACAACTAAAAAGAGCAGTCAGGAAAGGGTGCAAAGCTTATGCTGTAACTATTACAGATGAGGCAAATAAATCTGAAAAAGATAAAATAAAAATAGAGGATATTCCTGTGTTAAACGAATTTACTGATGTTTTTTCGGAGGAAATTCTAGGATTACCTCCTAGGAGGGAACTGGATTTCACTATTGAGCTGGTACTAGGTGTTGTACCTAGCTCAAAATCTCCGTACCGTATGAACATTTTAGAACTTAATGAACTAAAATCACAGTTAAAGGAGTTAATAGATAAGAATTAGATTCGACCCAGTGTGTCCCCTTGGGGAGCACCAGTAATATTTGTTAAAAAGAAAGACAGAACTATGCGACTTTGCATAGATTACCGTCAACTAAATAAAATGACTATTAAAAACAGATATCCATTGCCCCGCATAAATGATCTGTTCGATCCGCTACGTGGAGCTACGGTGTTCTCAAAAATAGACCTGAGATCAGGATATCACCGGGTGAGAATTAAAGATGAGGACATTTTCAAGACAGCCTTTAGAACAAGGTATGGACATTATGAATTTGTCGTAATGCCATTTGGGCTTACTAATGCCCCAGCTGTCTTTATGTGTCTGATGAATAATATAATGCATAAATATTTCGATAAATTTGTTGTCGTATTCATCAATGACATCTTAATTTATTCTAAAAATGAAGTGGAACATAAGGAACACTTACAGATAGTTTTACAAGAGCTGCAAGAGCAACAGCTCTTTACGAAGTTCAGCAAGTGTGATTTCTTTAAGGATGAAATCCAGTACTTAGGTCACGTAGTGACTAAGGAAGGGATTTCAGTGGATCCTGAAAAGATCCGGGAAATCGAAGATTGTCTAGTACCAAAATACGTAACAAATGTTAGGTCCTTCATGGGAATTACCGGTTACTACCGGAGATTCATTGAAGGTTTTTCAAAAATAGCTAATCCCATCACTTCCTTGCAAAAGAAAGGCAAGAAATTTGATTGGAGCATAAAATGTGAAGAAAGTTTTAAGAAATTAAAAACTCTGTTAACAACTGTGCCTATTCTAAGAATAGTAGATCCTAATAAGGATTTTGTGGCATGCACCGATGCTTGTAATGATGGTTTAGGCGGAGTGCTGACTCAGGATGGGCATGTCATTGCCTATGAGTCCAGGAAGTTAAAGATCCATGAAAATAATTATGCCACTTACGATTTGGAACTTGCTGCTGTTATTCATGCCTTAAAAATGTTGCGACACCACTTAATAGGTAGAAAGTTTACTTTAATGACTGATAATAAGGGTCTGAAATACCTTTTAGATCAGCCCAACTTAAATGCAAGGAAAGCAAGATGGTTAGCCTTCTTAAGTGAATACGATTTCGAAATTCAGCACATAAAAGGAAAAGAAAATAAGGTAGCTGATGCTTTGAGCAGAAATGCAAAGTTAAATTTTACAGCAACAATCAGTACTTATGCTTTTGATTTAAATAAACAACTGACTGAAGGGATAAAATTGGATGAAATTTATCAAAAAATTACAGGTTACAGCTAAAGAAAAACCTACAGAAAGTTTAATAAAAGGTTATAGTCTAAATAAAGATGGATTTTTATTGTTTAAGGATAGACTGTATGCGCCTAATGTACCTAAGGTTAAATTGCTGATTCTGGATGAAGTTCATAAAACCCCTTACTCAGGGCATCTAGGCTACCAGAAGACTGTCACCATGTTAAGAAAAGAATATTTCTGGCCTAATATGAAATCTAAAGTAGCTGAGTATATAGCTAGATGTTTGGACTGTCAACAAGTGAAAACAGAACACCAACACCCAGCTGGTTTATTGCAACCCTTGCCTATTCCTAGTTGGAAGTGGGAGATAATCAGCTTAGATTTCATCACTGGATTACCCAAAAATCAGAATCAGAACGATTCAATTATGGTGGTGGTGGACAAGTTAAGTAAAGCAACACATTTCATTCCTGTCAAGACTACCTACAAGGCTGCCAATGTAGAAAATATATTTATAAAGCATATTTTTAGGTTACATGGAGTACCTAAGGTTATTATTTCAGACAGGGATCCTAAATTCACAGGGAATTTCTGGAAATCCTTGTTTAAAGGCTTAAACACAACACTGAATTTCAGCACCTCTTTCCATTCTCAAACAGACGGACAGACAAAAAAAGTGAATCAGGTGTTGGAAGATTTGTTAAGAATGTATGTTAGGGATCAGCCAGGTAAGTGGGAGGATTACTTGCATTTAGCAGAATTTGCTTACAATAATAACTATCAATCCTCAGCTAAGTTCAGCCCATTTGAAATTATGTATGGGCGTAAATGTAATACTCCTATCTCCTGGAATAATCCAGTAGATAGATTGGTGTTAGGGCCTGAATTATTGAAGGAAATGGAACAGATTGTGAAACAAGTGCAGGAAAACTTAAAGATGGCACAGGATCGACAAAAGAGCCAAGCAGATTTGAAAAGAACTCCCAAAGAGTTCCAGGTTTGTGAGCACGTGTTCATAAAGGTAAGACAAAATAAAATCTCCCTAAGACTTGGGAGTTGTGCAAAACTAGCACCACGTTACTGTGGTTCGTTTGAAATTCTATCCAGAATTGGTCAAGTTGCATATCAGTTAGCGTTACCACCTAATTTGAAAGTGCATAATGTTTTCCATATTTCTGTTTTGAAAAAGTATGTTCATGATGCTACTCATGTAATTGATTGGAATGTTGTACAGGTGGAACTAGAAGGAGAAGTTCTGGTGGAGCTGGACTGTATCCTCGGGAGGAGGGAAATTACTCTGTGGAACTGCACGATTGGATAGTTGAAGGTGCAATGGAAGCACCTTAGTCCTGAAGAAGCTACCTAGGAACTGGAAAGTAAGATGCGGGAAGCATACCCGAATCTGTTCCAGGAGGTTGCAGAGGATTAAGAATAAGTAACATCGAGGACGATGTTACATTTTAAGGGGGTCTATATGTCACATACCCCAATTTTGTAAAATTATGTAAATTGTTTTAATTATATTCCTGAGACATTATGTTAAATTTAATGCTAAGTAGGAATTGATGACTCAGCAGAGTCAGCAGACTTGGAATGTAATTTAGAATATTTTTATTATTAATAAATAAATTGTGGAGACAACAGCATGGGAGAGCTGTTAAAAAGAGGTTACTGGTCAAACTGGTGGATCGAACTAGGTGGAAGGCAAAAGACAAGTAGCAGCATCCTCAAACACTTCCTAAGTTGCAGGTGGCAACTTCCCTACATTTTGGGTCATGATCCCCCAAGAAAGTGGGATTAGAGTAGGTGGCTCATTAAATGACAGTTAACCCAAAAAAGACCTAGGCAATCTTTTAAAAGTACTCAATGAAGAGAGCTGAGGCTGCTCAGATATTTTCCAAAGAGAATTCATTCAGGTGAATGTTATTCAGGAAATTCATTGAGGAAGAAGGGAAAAACAGTAAGGAAGTTGTCTGAGAGGATTGCTGCAGTAACTTGTTTTATTACAGCTTGTTAGCTGGGAGAGTTTACTGAAGAGTTCTAAGTTAATACTGAGTTTGAGACTGGTATCTGATTTTGCTGCACCTAGTTCCAGCCAGGGAGACCAAAGCAAGCTCGGGGGTCCTGAGGAGTCGCTGTCTGAGCACTCTCTAGGAGTTGGTAGCGAGGAACGGCCTCCCATTGCTGTTGTTTTCCACAACTTAAACAGGTTCTGACACTTGACAGTTTGTATTTTTTTTAGTAACTGGGAATGCTTGAATGTTTACCTTATAGTTATGATAAAAAGGCTTTATTGGTTAGTAATGTAAATGTTCTTAGATGGCAATATTAGAAACTGTTGATGGATGATAAATACCCTCTGTGTTTTTCCACATCTGGGTTTTACCAGATAGTACTCCAGCATAGGGGTTAAAATTAAAATAAGGATTACATGATGAGAGTTCAGTGTAGTAGTTTGTTTTCTTTAACTATTACCAGAAAAGATATGTTAAGCAATATTGTATGAGTTTTTAGTTACCAACTATTTTTCCTGGTACTCCACTTTGTTTCCAGTAATTCAAGTTGTAAAGAACAGCTAGTAGATGACAGATTAGATTTAATACTGTGTTACTATATAGTCTTTTCTTCTGTATTAAATAATTTTATACAAAGTTTACTATTAAATAATTTTAAATAATTATTATAATTAAATAATTTTATAATAATTTTATTTAATAACCCACGGCAGTAACAAAAATTTACATGAAGGCTTACATCTTGTTCAATGTTATAAACACAGTAAACACGAAGGCTTACAGCCTGTTCAATTTTATAAACCCAATAATAATTACAAACGCGATTTTACACTCACAGTCGAAGCCGGAGAGCTCTACATAAGAGCTAGGGTTTTAACCCACGATGCTTAACATTAAAAACAAACAACCAAAAGCCATGAAGGCCAAGAAGGGCTGCAACGACCAACCCATTGTAATCCCTTAAGGATTCACACAAAGTGGACAAGCCGTGGAGAGACCAGGGCTTACCATGGCCCGTAATGCCGTAACCCTCATTCCTTTTGTTGGCAGAGAAAGGTAGCAGGTATATCTGCAAAACAGTTTTACAGCCGATTGTTAGTTACTTTATTAATGCAAAAGAAATGTAATAACAATAATGATTAGCTTTGGCGTTAAAGAAAATGAGTATATTGGTTACCTTGGTAGTGGTTAATCCCACACTGTAATGCCGCGCCCAGCCTGACCAAGAAACCTTCCAATCGAAGGCAAAGGAATGACATTGTTAACACTCTCAACCTCTGACAGCAAAAGAAACCCTAGCTACTCGATGAAAAGGGTAAAACCCTACGGCTGCAACATTATTCCTAACAAATAACACACAGCCAGCAGACAGCACAAGCCACGCTACACTAAAGGAGGAATCACTCTTGTGGGAACATAGAAAGATAAAGACTGTCACAGACCAGAGCCAAGATAAACAACGGAGGTATCACAGAGATAGACAACGAGTTTTTTAACACCATAACCTTCCCACTCAGTGTAGTAGATGAGCTCACGAAGAGCTGGAGCAGCAGGAGGACGACAACAGACAACGCAACAACAAAACGGACCAGGAGGGTTTGCAGAGTGGCCAAAGGCCCGAAGGCAAGGGAGAATGACAAATTAGGGTTGATTCAATAGTTTTATAATGCCAATGCATGGCTAAAACGAGACCACGTAGTACTTTAAATAATTTATATGTAGTGGTTATCATTTCTAAAGTTCCACGACCATATCTCCTTTGATTGATTCACAACCAACTCATAGCTTGGAGATCCCGTAAGGATCATTATACCATAGTATCCCTGCGATACAATTTCAAACATATAACATTATATTCATGTTATAAAACATTGCATTATAGATATTGCTCCGTATTAGTCTCATATATATATATGTATGGAGAATTCTTCTAATTCTAAGAAGTTATAATAGCGTGGAATAATGTTAAAGTCATGGTTGTTTATATACTGACCACTATATTTCCAATAGCCTTAGTCTCAAGTGAAAGTAAGAGACATATTATTTCTTTAAAATCTATAATTAGTGGTAATTAAATTATGTTAACCATTAATTTGATTTTTGGTTTACTCTAGTCCTTATCATTGCTACTTGTTAATAGATTAGCAACCTATTTGATAGTCTTAGAGTCCTTGTGGTGACAATTAGACTTTTGTCACTTTCTAAGCTCAAAAATTTATCAAAGATTTTATAAGTTAATGTATGATAGGTAGCTTGATTATGTTTAACCTTCTTTGCTTGATAGTATAGTCTTGAAAATTCATTAAGGGGTTAAATATGATAAGTCTAGGATTGATCCTAAAGGCATTTTGATTTCTATCCAAATGTCAATCTTGGAAATAGAGTAGCATTCCAAGGCAGTGAAAAACCCTAAATTTATGAAGGGAAGACTTGTGTCAAATAATAAACTTGTAAATGCTCAAAGTAAGAAAAGTATAAATCGATACTTGTAATATCTTATCATTTACAACTGCAGTTGAAAATCTCATTATGATGCAATCTAAACATGACATGTCACAGTAACTATGAATAATAGAAGTAAACCTTTGATGTTGTGATTTTCTACCATGCTAGCTATTAAGTAAAGAAATAATTATTACATTCTTACATTTACCTTGAGTATGGAAATTTAATGGTTTCGTACTTTGTAGACTTGTTAAAACTCTATATTTCTATATAGAATAGTTAACTACCATCTCTATGTGTAGAATTCAATTCTCTAGCATTAAGTCTCAAAGGAAACTTAGTAAAAATTGTACCTCGAGAAGCATGGTAATTCTGTCTAGCATGTAGGTACTTTTACTAATTAATTTATATACAGCAAATCGTATTGTAAACTTCGGAGACTTGTTAACAGTGACCCGTACTTCTTACCTGTATACCTGTAATAGAAGAAAACTGTTGTGTTAGCTCGAAAGCTAAGTAATCCCAGTCCTTCATGACAAACCCACCTTGTGTCGCAAACAAAAAAATAATCAGTAACTGGAAAGAAACTACTCTTTAAAGTGAAGTATAATCAAAATATCATTCAGTTACAACTCTAGTAAGTTAAAACTAATCAAACAGTTAATGACTGCATTTAATGAGTATATATGCTATTTTAAAAATTTTAAATTTTTCAAAATTTTTGGGGTTCTGACATCCCTTCTCAAGGCCTTTGTTCAATTTGAGACATGCTTTCTAGTGCCAACCTAACAAGGGACACATTTACCTTGCTCAACTTGAAATACATTGCTTCTTTCTGCAGTTCTAGGATTTCTTGTCTAAGATGTGCCTCTCGGAAATAATCATAATGGTACCAGGAGCTTGGGAACATTAATACAAATTTTCAGGAGCATGGGAATGCAGTTATTGGAGTTTCCTCATTGGGAGTTTGTAGAAGCTTCCTACTAAGCTGAGAACACTTCAACCCAAAATTTTGTAGGTTATCTAATGATTTAATGTGCCAAACTCCCCCACTAAAATGTTAAATGCCAGTATATTATAGGACCAAAATCCTAAAATAATCCTATAATTAAACCCCTCTTCAATAATACACAAGCAAGTCACTCTTGATGCTTTCTTTGGTTTATTTGAGTGAACAACACTGCCAGTGATAGAGGTAGGACATGGATTCTAAGTTTTAAGCTTGACTCCATGGTTGTGACTTGAGAGAGGTGGCTTGAGGGTTTAGGTTAGTAAAGGAGGCTTTAGATGGGTTTATAAACCATCTCTTGAGCTTGATTCAGTCTGCCCTTGTCTTAACCTTTGCCAACTCAAATTTTCTGCCACATGTCACTAGCTAACTGTGACTTATTCTCATCATCAAGCTGTAAGTTAAGGTTTCAATCCATCAATATGCACTTGGATGCTCTCTCTGCAGTAATACTACAACCCAACGACCTTTAGGGTTTGTATCCCTTCAACGCATATTATAGGTTCTGTGTTCCACTCAACATCACAATGAACAACATGAGTTCTTTTCTATTTACCTAAAATGATCCTCAGTTCATTTGTGAAGAGGAATAACGCTAGTTCTTCAACTCATAAATTATGGGTTTCTTTACTAGACTTCCACTAAACATCCTCTAGGCTCGAATCCTTACTCATAAATTTATTCACCATGCCTCTAAGTCACGATCATGGATGCAGGTGATTTCCTATGTGCTTTGGACTTGGTTCAATTTCTACTTCATATCATTCCCAAAGCCTCCAGATTAGAACTACAGTTTGCTTGGATATATTTTGTGTCTTTGACCTCTGAATTTTTTATAGGTAATTGATTTCATCCAAGAACCCAACAACAATGCTTCACATACAGCGGATTTGCATCAAATTATAGGTTGACACTTGGGACAGTCGAATAATCCCCAACCTTTCACTCAGAATCCTCGACAAAATCCAACTGTTCTTCAATCGGATTAGAGTTTAGACTTCTTACCATAGCTTGCTAAACTTGGGTTTTTTCACACTTCATAACAAACATAAATGAATGAAAAATATTCCCATTTAACTAACATTGAATTGCACAAAAGAAAACATTTTACTTAACAAAATCAATGCTCATAACAATCTATGAAAGTCCATCCACTGGCTATGAAAGCATTTACAAAAACATTACAGAGTTCTGAAACATAATTGAAGAAAGGCAGACAGAGAGAGCTGATCTCATTCATAAACACATGAAATCAACAACTTTGTAGGAGAAAAATATTAATGTGTATCAATGTCTCTTCCTCTCGATTATTCTTGAGTACATCGAAATTAATGCCAACCAACCAATCCCCCAAACATAATTAGCATAGGTTTTTATATGTAAATGAATAGGTAACTCCTTTCAATGACAAAGTGCTTCGCTTTTCCAAAATTGAACAGGTTGATCAATCTCTACTCAAAAACTATTGGTATCTCTCCATCTTCTTCGACACTTGAATAAGTTGATTTCTGTATGGGCATCGTATCCACATCTACGAAATGGTTAGAGAAATATCCTCAATCTCACTCCTTGCAAATATGCAATAATAACAAACAAACTATAAATAAACTAAATCTAAAACAAAATCAAGTTAACAAAACTGAAAGAATAAAATTAAACTATAATCAAACCAAATTAAAATTAAAATCAAATTACAATATAAAAAAAAAAGAAAAAATAAACTAATAAAATCTTCTGGCAAGTTAGGTAGTGATATCCTAGGAAATTTAATCAATAAAGAATAATGATCTCAATTCCTTCAGTGTAGCGGTCTCTAATGACTCATTGGTATTCTTTTGAATGTTTCATTTGTAATGTTTTGATGGTGTAAAATATGTCTCCTTGAAATAAACAACCCGAGTCGGCTCTTTCTTGGTTAACACTAAAAATGCACCAATGTGGCAGTCCATTCTGTGAATCCATGTGTATTCCTTTGACATGTTGAAGATCCATCTAATCTATGATGTTTTCTTTTTTGGATCTGATCATTCTTTCCTTTGATCTATCATTCTTACCTTTGATCTACTATGATTCTAATTTGAACGTTGGTGGGTGCCAATGTAGAACAATCTTCCCCTTTCATTACCATATGATAGATGCCCTTCTAAGATTACATTTCACTCAAGCTCACCGTGTTCAAAGCTTCAATGGAACAAGGTATGCTTCAATCTATGGCCATCCCAAATTTTTTCAATTTATTGTTTCTGCGTTTAATTGATATTCAAATGATAAAAATTTAGCCTGAGAACTCTAAAATTGCTTCAGAAATGGGCTTTTTTGATTGAATTTGATCACCTTTTTTTAATTAAATTTTGTGCATAAACCCAAGAACTATGAAATTGCTTCAAAAATTGCTCAAATACAAGCTAATTCTAACTTGGAAAAAGGATTATCCAAGTAGTCTCGTGAACAAACACTTGTAAAAAAGAGTATGGATAACCCCTCCATCCATTTTTCATTGTTAAGGTTTTGGCTTGAGTTCTTAATTTCCAATTTGATGTACCTAATCTTCTCCTCTTTCGGAATTGGTAGCAGTGATCAAATTTGAAGGGTGGGTCTTAATTTCAATTGGAAGGGAATTTATTATTGGATCTCTTCAAAGATGAAGGGTACTATAAATAATTGTATTTCAATTGACAAGTTTAAATTAACTAAACCCTTTCACCAAAAATAATGTAAAAAATAAAATTGTTCTTTCAATTTTTTTATAATTTTAACAATTGAGCACCTCTTACTATTTACAGAAAAAAAAAATGATATATTTTCAATAAAATCTAACTTAACTACTACTCACACCTATAACTTTCTCACTTAACTACTCACACCTATAACTTTCTCACTTAAGCACTTAACTACTCACACCTATAACTTTCTAAAATCTAACCATTAATAAACTTCTTTTGGTATTCTGGTTCAATTTAAAAGGTGGATTGTTATTAGACTCAAATATGCAATGAGTTGCAAGGATTCAAATGACTTAGTCCCCTCCATCACATACATGCATGCCCATCAGAATTGTGACACCATCTAAAATTTTAAAATGCCTCGTGCTCATCCTAGGTGTTGATAGGCATTCCTCTTATAGTTTCCCAAAGATGTTATCATGCGCTCTTAAAAAAATTATTTTTCGGTGTCTATATACACAGCTCATTTCTCCTTAGTGCCAATGGGCACTTTTTCAATTTTTGATTTCATAGATTATCCATGCAATTCCTTTTTCAATTCCTTTTTCCTTAAGTAATATGGATACAATTGGCCTTAATTTTTTTTCTTTCTATAATGTATCATAAGTTTGGAGGCATTGACATTTATCTTGATGCATTGTGGTATCCAAGTTAGGGAATATAATGGCCCCATTTTCCAAGATCTCCTAGGTTTTGTAGGGATACTTCATGTTAATGTTAATTTCCACCTCTTTTGTTCACATTTCTGGTATACTTTAATGCTAACATTCCTAAATTCAATTCACCCTCTTTAAATAGAATGCTAATGTTTTCTTGTTTGCTAGGCTACCTTAGTCATCCAGTATGTTGTTAGTTGCTTCTCATCAAGTTCACATAAATTGTGTAGTCTTTATTGTAAACTCTTTGTATCATCTGGATATTGTTCTATTGCCACCATATGAAGTGACTTCCAAGAAGAATAGGGACATAACATAATAATATAAAGTCTTTTACTTACCATTCATTCACCACATGAAAATATAAGTGGGAGTATATTAAAATTAAATAAGTTTGTATTTTTAAGAGAAAAAGAATGGGTATGACAAACTGGCCTTTAAAGCCTCTCTTAACATTAGTGTGAAATATATATATAAAATATTGATCTTAGTACTTGTGTTTCCTATGTACTATAAAGATAGTTTTATATTATCTTAATTTTTGATATAAAATTGTTAGTGCAATACTATTTTAAACTTAGTAATGTTTACTTTTTACTTTAATATTATTATTGAAGTTGAAATTATTAAATAGCATTTAATAAAAATAAAATAAAAAAACACTTTCTTAAGCATTGCTGAACAAATTCTCCTCTTATTAGTGTTATGTAACAAATTCTTATTAATATTATGTACCAAATGACACTTCATAGAAGTGGCCACATCACAAGTTTTAGAAAAACATTGTTGAGATAAAAGATATTGGAATATGTAACCTTCCATACTAAAAAATTGAAATCCTTTATTAACAATTTTCCCAATGTTGCTAAAACTGTTACAACAGAAATACAATTGGACACTAGTGTTAGCTTACACGAATCAAACACAATCAATAATTACTTGCATGTTTAAAAATATCAGCATTGTGATGTAATGAGATAATTTGATCATATTACACACATATGTTAACCAATTCTTTAAATTTCAATGTTTAATTTCTTCCCATATGTAACCACTATTAGGAGGTTCTAACCACTATTAGGAGGTTCTAGTAGATTTTTAAATGATAACTATATTACCTTAACTCAACAAGTATAAACCTCATAGAAAACTTGTAAATTCCTAACGACCAAAAACGTCGGAACATAAGACCATATACGTATAGAATTAAAAAGACCGCAAACCCTCAACTAAAATGTAAACCTTTCCCTCTCATTAACCCCAAATTTAAAATGCCTCACTCTTTTCATTTGAGTTTCAATTTGAATTTAGAGAGTTACATTTTCCATCCTTCTCAAAATTTCAATCTCGTAACTATCTGCAGCAGAGGAGAGCCAAGAAGGGCATCTTGATTTGGAGCAGAGGAGAGCTGAGAAGGGCATCTTGATCTGGAGCAGAGGAGAGCTGAGAAGGGCATCTCGAGCACCCCGGGAAGGTGTAAAAGCACGAGTATGGTGAACTTGAAATAGTCTGTCCACTTAGTGATGCCCTTGGGACAAAAATATCCACCGAGAAACAACACATTTGGCCGCGGAATTCGACGGGAATTTGTTGCAAGGTAAGGATTCGAGTTATGGTAGAGTTTATATTCAGGATTCTGGGAGAGAAAATTCTTTGCCTGATCAGCATAATGGTAAATTAGCGAACAAAGTCCATGATCAGGGGGAGAAAAAATGGGTCAAGGATGTGCACAGGAGCAAAAGCTCTGTCCGCGGTGGAAATCCTCAGCAAACTTCAAAGTGGCACCTAGTGGCCAGGGTTTTTACCAAGTGGGTCTTTCTTTTCATTATTCTAGCCAAATTTGGATAGACTTTGTGGTATTGGACCATGAAACCCTCTGCTAAGAATAATGCTGGCCTTGGCGATGTCATGTTGGAGGGCCAGATTGCAGAGTTGGAGGAGTTTCTGAAGAAGACGACGAAGATGTTGCAGTTTCAGCTATAATTGGTGGATATGAAGTTCGGGAAGGAAGTAGAAGGGCTGAAGAAGGAGTTAGAGGAGAGTATAAAGGATCACGCCACTAATTTTTACATGAAGCTTCAGAATTTAAAGGCGCACACTGGTGACATCGAGGAATCGTTGATGAAGTTGAAGGGTTCAGGGGTTTTGATGAAGGACGAAGTGTTGGATTTATTGAATCAGGTCATCGACAAGCGGGCGAGTGAGGGAGAGGGGCAGGCTTCGAGCTTGTATGATATAAGGGCAGTGATGAGGTAGTTGTTGGAAATGAAGATTGAGAGGCATGCTGCGGACGGGTTGGGAATGGTTGATTTTGCTGTGGGAACAGGTGGTGGCAGGGTGGTGCATCATTCTGAAGGGTACTTTTATGGGAATGGAAGGAAATGGGGTCTCTCCGCCATTGGATCTTTATTCAAGACAGGAAACCCAATGCATCCTTATGCGGGTAAGGTATTGGAACCGAGCTTTGGGGAACCTGGTTAGTGTTTTCCTTTGAAGGGGAGCAGGGTGTTTGTGGATATTGCTTTAAGGACTGCTACTTTTATCAACGTTGTTACTCTCAAACTTGTGGCAAAGGTATGTTGTGATAATTTTCATTCTCTTCTGTACACCCCACCCATTCTTTTCTCCTTTATGTTGTCTGGAAAGGGAAAGTGCATTATCTTGAGTGGATTTTGGGCAGCAATTGTCAGCTAGTCATGACAAATTCAATTTATCTGGTGTAGATGTTACTGTGAATGACATCCACCAGGCTTAGATTATTTCTCTTTCTATTTTTTAGAAGTTCCTTCATTGAATACTGAATGGTGATTCAGCCCATATCATCAACAAAATATTTCCTAGCTAGATTGGAAAAACCTTGGGTGTATTTTCTCTCGTCACGTGAGTTCGAGAATTATGTGAACTAAATGTAAGTGTACTGAGATCTAGGTTTTTATTCGTTCAATTCTGAAACTAAAAAATTTGACAAATCAGACACCCAAACACACAGGACTTGGAATATCTAATGTAATAGTCATGTGAGAGAAACCAGCCTTGCTATTGTTTTATTACACAAAAGCAACAAATCCAGTTAATTTCAAATTTCATAAACCTATTCCTTGGATCGGTTCTCTGAATACATGAATGCATCAAATCTAGTCAATTGCATGTTTCTTGGACCTACTCTTTTTTCTGAATTGCTGTCTACATTGCTTAAAAGATCAAATCAGGACATTGTGGAATAGAAAAATTATATCACATGAATAATGGGGTCCTGGGAAAATCTCATCCTAGAAATTCCAAAAGGTAAGCATATGAGCCTACACACCAAGATAAAGGGATTCAATGTCACGACAAAAAACTGAGTTGGACTCTCACAAGCAGAGAAAACTCCTGCTTGAATTTCCTTAATCTTCTAGGATAAAAGAAAAGAGACGGGACCTTCAGAAAAGTAACTTTACTATGATGCTTCCTTAGAAAGCCAATAGAAATCAATCACATCAAATACCATAAGGATTTGATGTTTTCTGAACAATACAAGCATCACCTAGAAGAGGGCCTTTCCACAAAAGCAAGGTAGAAAAGAAGTGAGATTTAGCTTGAAATCAAAACACTTTTTTAACCCAACATTTCAAAAACATGTACAATTGCTTTTTCCTTGCCACAAACAACGTCAATTACACTTGCTTTATGGAGCATATGCTTGACAACTGACTCCTTTTGGAGGAGGAGCCACCCCCAAGCTCTATATTTAAGAGAAGAATGTGATTTCCAAATGGATTTACACCTCATCAAACATTGTGCCACATGATCCTTTACCCCCCATCCTATGTTCAAGCAAGGGACTTTGTCAACTATGTGCTAGACCATATCATAAAGATCCTTTGTCACATAGATGTATAAGGGCTTCCCATTCCTCTTTCTCCAATCCCTTTATAATGGACTTGCCTCATGCAATTGCATTTTACAAAACACTCTTCAGGAATCATGCAACAATGTCCTATAAACAAATTTGTTCAAACGAGTGAGCTTTTGTGCTTGGTTAAGAGCATGCATGGGTGCCATTCTTTTTGGGTTGTGACTGTGTATCCTAGTGACTGTGTAAGAAACATCCTAATTGGTTTGTGAATGTACCTTACCTCTCTAACCATGACTTGTTTTCAGCTCACCTCAAACTGAGCTATGGTTGTGTTAAGCCCTAAATGATAGGTCAGCATTGGCGTTAAGTATGCTAAGGTCTTTTGAGGGTGTTTGACTATGTTTAGGGTTGAGTATATTCAGTTGATACTCTTCACACTTGATAACTGGGATATCTTTCTTACTATTGTAAGTTCATAGCCTTAAATATAACCTTCTATCTCTCAAGGTATGTTGATTGTTTCTATGGTAACTTGTCAGATATATTCCAACCTTTGAACATTGGAATCAATTCATTATCATTCTAATGAAAAGGGTAGACTATTCCCTACAATGTAATCTTTCAGAGTTAAGAAAATTACATATGGTAATTGGTTATCTCTTGGTTGCATTTTCTATGTGGAAGTGGCAACCACCCCAATGCCACTAGGAGCCTACATTTACACACCTTCATAAATGTGTCCAATCAATACCTACCTTCAACGCTTTTCAATTTCATTTATACAACATTTAAACTACTCTTAAATGTTGATTTATTCTTAGCATGGGCTACCTAGGGTCTGTTATCAGTGCCCAATAATCTGCCAACAGCTTTCAGTTAATCCGTGTGTAAGTTATAATGCTTTGAGTGTATGAGAATTGTGCTTATCTGGCTTTCATAAAATGCAAAATAAAAATTGAGAATTGTTCCATAGTGAGAATTGGACATAGTGGCATAGATCTACTCTCTCCCTAACATGGTGATCTTCTTGGACTCAAAACTCATAACCAATTGGATAAACCAAAGCTCAATATCCTCCAACATCTATTTGTATCCTCTCTTGGAAACGATCAAAGGATAACTGCCAAATGTAAGTATTGCTCACAATTATCAAGAATTCAATAAGAAGGTTGATTCCTTGGAAAACTCAGGTTGCCAGTTAGATATGGGTTAGATAAGAATACAAATTAAGGACCCATATGGGAAGGTCACAGTATTGGAATTAAAAATCATATGATTTCTACAAGATGAAATGGTGTAGTAACAGAACTGTCAATACTACTCATATGCAAGGGTTGAGAACTGTCAATCCAATTTTTAAAAACAAGTATCCCTTGATCTCAATGAATTTACATAGATCCAAATATTTATTGAAGGACCCGAGGTGACAGGAAAAACAAACAAGCAAGAAAATTGGACCCACCTAGTATTGATCCAAATCAACCAACCATTTTTGCAATGGGGAATCAAGTGGAAACCCTGGAAAGTGTGGATTGGTAGGTTTCATTACTCACAAATATAGGAACATCCCTTTTCAATCAGGCACTATACATTAAAACAAACAATTTTGTAGAATTACAGGGAATGTATATAGTTAAAAATGGCATAGATCTACTCTCTCCCTAACGTGGTGATATTCTTGGACTCAAAACTCATAACCAATTGGATAAACCAAAGCTCAATATGCTCCAACATCTATTTGTATCCTCTCTTGGAAATGATCAAATGATAACTGCCAAATGTAAGTATTGCTCACAATTAGCAAGAATTCAATAAGAAATGTTAATGCTATTTTTACAAGAGATATGGGTGAGATCCATATTTATTGAAGGACCCAAGGTGACAGGAAAAACACACAAGTAAGAAAATTGGACCCTCCTAGTATTCATCCAAATCAACCAACTATTTTTGCAATGGGGAATCAAGTGGAAACCCTGGAAAGTGTGGATTGGTAGGTTTCATTACTGACAAATATAGGAACATCCCTTTTCAACATGCACTATACATTAAAACAAACAATTTTGCAGAATTATAGGGAATGTATATAGTTAAAAATGGCACAGATCTACTCGGACCCGAGGTGACAGGAAAAACAAACAAGCAAGAAAATTGGACCCACCTAGTATTGATCCAAATCAACCAACTATTTTTGCAATGGGGAATCAAGTGGAAACCTTGGAAAGTGTGGATTGGTAGGTTTCATTACTGAAAAATATAGGAAAATCCCTTTTCAACAGGAACTATACATTAAAACAAAAAAATTTGCAGAATTACAGGGAATGTATATAGTTAAAAATGGCATAGATCTATTCGGACCCGAGGTGACAGGAAAAACAAACAAGCAAGAAAATTGGACCCACCTAGTATTGATCCAAATCAACCAACTATTTTTGCAATGGGGAATCAAGTGGAAACCCTGGAAAGTGTGGATTGGTAGGTTTCATTACTGGCAAATATAGGAACATCCCTTTTCAACAGGCACTATACATTAAAAAAAACAATTTTGCAGAATTATAGGGAATGTATATAGTTAAAAATGGCATAGATCTACTCTCTCCCTAATGTGGTGATCTTCTTGGACTCAAAAATCATAACCAATTGGATAAACCAAAGCTCAATATGCTCCAACATCTATTTGTATCCTCTCTTGGAAACAATCAAAGGATAACTGCCAAATGTAAGTATTGCTCACAATTAGCAAGAATTCAATAAGAAGGTTGATTCCTTGGAAAACTCAGCTTTCCAGTTAGATATGGGTTAGATAAGAATACAAATTAAGGACCCATATGGGAAGGTCACAGTATTGGAATTAAAAATCATATGATTTCTACAAGATATAATGGTGTAGAATATGGTGTAGAAATGATTACAATAATCTATTTTAGGTGCTTCTATTAAAACATGTGCATACTCTTAAGAAGTAATTATCCCCATTTGAGCAAATTCATCTCCTTTGCACTTGCATGCTCCTATAAAATAGGATTTGCAGTATTAGGATTGGGAAATGAAATTTATGTGATTGGTGGGGTCATTGGACCAGGTCGACATAATCTTGATATACAACAGCTTTCTGATGTGGATATTTTAAGTGTTAAAATGAACGACCAATATGGTATCTAGCAACACCTATGACACGTTGCTGAGGCACTATAGTTGGCTATACTATACTAAGAATTTAGTTTGTGGCAATTGAATGTTACCTTAAATTTGTGAGTATTTCCAAGATACTGAATTTAATTCCAGTTTCCAAGCTACTGATTCTGTTGATATGATACAAGTGGCGTAATTAATTTTTAATATCTTTTCCACTCAGCATGCAAATAACGGGCATGCAACAAAATGTAGCAAAACACAACTAAATTGGATTCAGATAGGAAAATCAATCAAGTCTAATTGAACTTGCAAATTATATAATTATTGTATGTAACTCTGATTTATTGTATGTAAGTATTCGGTATTCACACCTTGCATTTCTTTAGGTATTATTAAAATATTGTGGAAAGGCTAAAGATGTCATCCTTCTTGCAAAGTTGACTTCTGTGTTTCCTAAACTTGCCTAAACTTGCAGTAGCAAGCCATTTGATTCCTCACCTTTTTTTATTGTGGCCTGGTGTAATTAGAGTGTCTGGAATCCAACTAAAGACATCATTCATGTATTGCATGAAAATCCAGAGGCCCAGCAATTGGCCATATAAAAGTTGTATATAATGTTTTCCTGGATATTGATATATGGAAGATCTTGGAATGCTATATTTAATTGTCTTCGTATCTAGCCATGTAGACGTCTAGCTTTGTCGTATGCATAATGCTTATTTCAGGTAAGTGCAATTTATACTTGGAAGCTGAAGTCACAGGTTTGTTCACAGAATTAGGTAAGGATGCTGTGACTCTGAAGTGGATGACTTTTTATCTCAACCTAGGAAGAAAATAACCTTTGCCAGATTTGGAGTGGCATCTTGTCAAGTAGTTTTCAAGGATATAATTGTCCTAATCAACTGGAGTCCCTTGCCAACCTTCTACAATCTAATGATGATCTTGTCAAATAGTGAATGTCTATAGGTAGTGCCTAAAGACATTCACTATTTGACATTCAGAGAGCATAGTTGGTGGGTTTTACATTTTTTATAACCATATTTGTGGACTCGGGGAGGAAGGATAGAAGGGATTTTCTCTACCTTTGAATAGTTCAATAGTTTTCATGGATGCTGACTTGCCAGTATGAAAAACCCAACATTTAATTTCTCTTTATCATTAATTTCACATTTAATGATTTGTAACTTGTTCCAGTAAGTTCAGCACAAAACAAATTATCCTTTCGAGGTTGTAGGTACCAGTTATGATTAGTAGTTTGGTCTGATCAAAAGGCAGCTTGCAGGAACTATCTTGACATTTAGAGAGCATAGTTTGTGGGTTTTACATTTTTTATAACCATATTTGTGGACTCGGGGAGGAAGTCTAGAAGCGATTTTCTCTACCTCTGAATAGTTTAATGGTTTTCATGGATGTTGACTTGGCGGTATGCAAACTCAAATACGACTACTAGACGACAAATGTAAAGAAACAATAGAAAAGGAGGTGGGTCAAACCTTGAAGAGAAAAATTCTTATGAAGAAAACAACAAATATAAAAAAGCACAAGTAACAGGCTGGTATAAGAAAAAACAAATACCTATTCTACTCTAAAAAAACCAAATACCAAATAAATAAATAAATAAAGCAAATACTTGTTATGCTCCATATGCGCTTTCCCCTCTGCTTGCCATTGCTGCAAAGCACAAGTAATAGCCTGGTGCGGTGCTTTTGCTTAATCTTCTCAACCTCCAAGGGCGCTTTTCAACCTGCAAGGGAAAAATATGCATTCAACCTGAAAGAACCCGTGCTTTTTAAGTTTCCTCCTTCCACACTAGCCGCCACTATGTCCACCTGCGTGGTGCCCATGGATTTGAGTCCAGGATTGTGCCTAGGAATGCGCCGAGCCCTTCCTGCGATTTGGCATTGATCTGGGGCGCTTTCCTGGGTGCCACTATGTCCAATTCTAGGTGCTTATCTCCTAATCGGTTATTGCTAGGTTGATTCTCAAGTGACTGGCCACCCCTTGACGATGTCCCTAGTACCTAACCTTTAGGAGCAGTGTCAAGGACAAAAGGATTGTACCATCCGTTTGGATCTTTCCCCTTATACAGTGATGACAAAATATATAAAACTATGTACCTTGAGAGAGAGAAAAGTATTTGGTCTTGTTGGTCTTATTTGATTGCTTGGTTCACTTTGATCTTGTGGTTGTTGACTCATGGTCCTATTCTTACTTGGTCCTAACACTCTCACTTGTGTGCACCTTTGATTATGATGCCTCCTACTTTATGGAGTGTATTTACCTAATTTGTTATTAAAGACCTTTGGACCTAGCATTGTTATGGTTACCTTATGTTTTGTTAAAAAACCCTTTAACTCACTTATGGTTTTGGACTTTTCACTTTATGTTGGACCTTTAGACTTTTATTTTATGACTTTGTTATAAATTATTTGATTAATTATTTTATAGTCTTATTAATAAAATATGATTTTATTAATAAAGACTCTTTTTTACCTTTTTGTTTTATCTCATGTTTGAGACACTTTGTCTTTCTATTATTGGGCCACTTTATCTTACCCTAAGTTATTTTATGATTATTATTGAGCCACTTTATCTTACCCTAAAGTTATTTTATGATTATATGTGGATCATCCTTTGTATATCATTGGACCATGTTTTTTAACTTGTAAACATTATAAAATGAGTGTACCTTAGCCTCTCGATTAATTAATCTATTAGCTTTGCGAATTTATGACATCGATTTATCTCGGCACGGCTTTCTCCATGGGCTTGGATTCTGATTTTGATTTTTCTCGGCTGCTTTCTCCACGGGCTTGGATTCTAATTTTGATTTTTCACGGTTGCTTTCTCCATGGGCTTGGATTCTGATTTTGATTTTTCACGGCTGCTTTCTCCACGGGCTTGAATTCTGATTTTTGTTTTTTTACGGGCTTGGATTTTGATTTGTGGTTTGGCTTACCTTCGCGGGCTTGATCTCACGGGATCTCTTTCTCAGTCTGGTCTTCATTTATCTCTGTCTCGGTCTGGTCTTCACCGATCTCCTTCTCGGTTTGGTCTGCACCGATCTCCTTCACAGCTGACGTGGGTTCCCTTGTCTTTCATCAACCACCTTTTTCTTCTGTTGCTACCCGTGTATTTCTCTAGCAGCTGCCTGTGTTCTTTTGCTATTGTCTGTGTATTTATCTATCAATTGTTTCTCCACGGGTTTACTTCATCGATTTCACTCCACAAGATTTTGCTATTTCTTGGTCTTCACGTCATGATTATTTCCTCAACGTTTTGATTGGTCATGAGTTTTACCACTGTGTTATTCTGCATGGGGTTTACTGCCATCTATTCTCTACACATGCTAAGTTTTTCTATTTGATCTACCCTGACTGGTTTCGGGAATTTGTTCATCGTGAATCTCTTGGTAGAGTGCGTGACTACACATCTTTCACTATGAGTGCATCTGTGTGATTCTCCTTGACTGCACTGCTAAATTGATTGAAGAAACTAAGGTTTTTTTACTCCCTCTCTCTCTCAAGGTACGTATATGGTTCAACTAGTTTGACTTGTCCTTTCAGTGACAAGATCAAACTCAGAACTAACTGAGTATAAGGCGGATCCAACAATGGTTAAGATTCTTTTTCTTCTGTAGTTTACTTGAGATTTAGTTTTGTGCACATGTTATTTATTATTTTTCTATACATGACAATTGATGAAACATTTCAAAGATCAAATTTAACGCAGTGACTAGTAGAGCGTTAAGTTGAAAGAAATTACAGTTATGTTGTTACGTTTTATTACAGTTTGAATTTTACCTCAGTTCTTTGTATGATCATGTATTGAATTTTAGTACTTTTATTAACACTCAGCTAACCTGAAAAATCAACAGAATGGAGACTAAAATACTAAGTCTAATTGAAAATAATGTGTGGTAAAATCCATTTTTATCATATAAAATAGATCAGTTGTGAACTCAAGTTGATGCTATTTCAAGAGTGGAAAGTGACAATCCATTAATGTTACCATGTGAGAGGCATAGTTTTAATAAAACTAATTCTACAAACATGATTTTGTAACTTTTTCTTTGTATCAAATTGTACTGATTGTAATATTATAGAAAAAACCAAGACTCAAGTTTGGAAGTATCATCTAGAGTTGATCACTTGTAGTGAGCTCAAGCACACCTTTTTATGAGCGGAAATTATTTTGTGAAACGTCTGTTACTTAGGATGAAATCTTTGGAAAGTCAATAGGTACACCATTCAAGAAGCATGGTTTTGATAAAAGTAATTCTAAAAACATGGTTTTTTTTGTATCACTTTTTGGTGATAAAACTCTAAAGTGTCAAGTGAAATTGATGTAAGTAAATATGTATCATTTGATCCCTTCTGATGAGCTCAAGCTCAAAGTTTTGAAAGATATGGTAATTAACTATGGTAGCAGTTTTGCTGTGGATTTATTCATGTATTCATTTATATATGTATGTGTGTATGTATAATGACCATATACCCATCTACTTATACATTATAATGTGGGTAACCTACTCATCCACAATAAATGGTTGATTTTGTTATGGTAACTATTTAACATTGGCATGTCATATAGAGATAATGTGTGGGGATGGGTGGCCATGGGTAACATCCAAATGAGGATATACTTAAAATAGAATAAGGTGCCTCTCACCCTAGGACCTAATGCCAACTCCAAGTCACCTGAAACTGCGAAATAGTTTTGATATGGAAATGACACTTTTCAAAATGTTTGGGAAGTGTGAAAATGGCATATTTAAATAATTTAAAAAATAATTAATATAAAAAATAATTCAAACTATAAAAAGTTTTGTGCTTTCATTTCAAAATTTTAGATTTGTTGGGTTTGTTTCCTATATAGGGCCTTTTTATGCACAAATAAAACATTCCTGGATTTCACTCCCTTTGAGGGCCTTTAAGCTTTTCTCCTTTGGAACAAAGGAAACATGCCATTTATGGTCTTTTGGATAGGAAGTGTCTCATAAATCTCGAGGAAATGTTTCCAGAAACAGGAATGCTTTGCAAACATTTCATGGGTGTTTCATACATGTTGTGATTTCCAAAATATTTTTGGGCAGGAAATAGGGGCTATATAAGAATTTCCTGTGGCCTTGCCCTATTGTAACTTCTCATAAGACAGTTTTACCAAAATACGTAGTCCCCATTGGATTATGCAATTGTGTTTTTTTATTTTTATTCAATATTGGGCATAAAAAGTGAACAAGCTAAAAAAATTAAATTCAAGAAAGGAAATCAAGGTCAATGACACTTCACATTCTTAGTCAAACTTTA
>LPNX011011094.1:9198-80075 GCA_001517045.1 Pseudotsuga menziesii
TCTGTTCTGTGGGTTGTACATCCATGTGCTTATGCGTCGTAATGTGTTCATATGTGCATGTTATAATACAGTTTTTAGAAAGTTATTGGTCAAGGCAAATAATTGAACAGGGTGAATTCAGCCTTGTACCTAGGATCCTGGTGGATGAGTTGTGTTCCACTTTAATTTTCCAGTAAATCTATCCGTATGCTGATCAAATTCTACATATATGTTGTGCGACATATTCTAAAGGGAACAAATTTTACAACTTCATATATTATTCTTAAACTCATTTATCATAATGTTTTAAAATGGGGGAAAGAGCAGGGCACCTATATGGACTGCATTTCAAAGTGAAGTATATGCAGGATTAAAGTTATTAAAATCAAACTATTGAGCCTTTTCTAATCAGAATTGCATATTTTCTTAGTGGTCAATTCCACATTTTCGTAATTACCTTTAACCATCTGCTATGAAAATTTCCTATGGTACAGAGTTTCACTTTTGACAACGCCAAATAAGTTCAAATAGAAACGGATATGAACTGCCCTAGAATATTGGATCTTTCCCTTGTTCCAATGAGGTCCTTGAGATGATTCGCACTATGTTTTGACCATATTTCTCTGTCAAGAAGAAGAACTCTATCCCATGAATTTTTCAGATTTGTGCATGTAAGAGAATTCTTGTAGTCGAGCATTTCTAGAATTACAATGGCTTGCAATTTGTAGCCGTTTCATGGTTGTCCTTTTCCTGGAATATATGGTTCTTAGTGTAAATTTTAGTAGTATTTCATTTATAGAATTTGTTCCAATCCCAACTAACCTTCAGAAGCATCCAACACTTATTGGGACGCCAGGCCCTCATGCATCCATCAACATCTGAATGGGGACTCTTTTTAGCTGCATGCACAGATTGGTTTTGTGTTCATCTTTAAACAAATTTCAAATTTTTATTTGCAATTTTTATAACATGTATTGTACCAGTTATAAGAGCATGAAAAAGTCAAAAAATTTCATCTCCAGATGATATTTTCTGAAAAGAACTATGTATCGAAATTTTGTAAAGAGTGGCAACTTGAATTTCCTATAGCAGCTCGTTCATGTAGCAGCTTGTTATGTTCATGTTCCTATAGAATCCTGATATGTTCCCGTAGCATCTTGTTATGTTCTTGTTCCTTTAGTATCCTGATATTTTCTTGCATCAACCTTCTCATCCTGTAGCAGATTTGACATCCCTTCTATGTTTTGGCTATTTGGGAAAATTTGGGGGAAATCAGTTTTCTTCTTATAACCCCAACATGAATCTTTGCTATTTAGAATGCACTAGGTCCACACATATTTGTTTAATTTTCAAACAACATTTCCAGCATTATTGTAGCAGTGGTAGTTTCTACAGCAAATTTTGATACTGCAACAATAAAATTCCAGTTTCTAGCATTACAATTCAAGTTCATTCTAGCAGATTCCTCTGCATCATGTAGCAAAGAGATAATCATTTATACTTAATACAAGATTCCCATAATAGAAATTGCTCAGAATTTGAGAAATATCAAAGGGAATCTTGTAGTAAATGTCTTATGTGATAAAAAGTTTGAGAAAGGCATTTTCCACATCGAGAGACTATGAAACAAGGGAAGCCCAACATCCCACTGTATTGTAAATCAGCTTGACTTCATAGGTAAGTTGGTAAAAAGTGATGGTTAAGTTTTTATAGGTTATTATCTAAATCCTATAAGCCAAATATTAAGAACAAGAACCATCCAGCAGAGATGACACTAGATATAGATCCTTCTTCCATTCAAAGACTGTCCATTCTAATCTTGTGGCTTATCATACTATCCGCGGCAGGGATAGCTGAGTCTTATACTATGACAGAAAAAAATAGATGAAGAGGCCAAGTTTCTAGGAAAAATTTCGGCCATGCTTTCATCTATTAGTCACTATCATAAGTAATGTGTTTAAAGTGGATTATTATGCTAACCTGACCAATGACCATGGCTTGGGAATGGAAAGGCCAATGCCATGGACTCCTGTCCATAATACAGGAAGAAGCATGAAATCCAGTAACGGCATATGCCTGTGCAAGTGCATGATATTATGGATGAAATTTGAGTTTTGACAAAGTAACCAGGTGGCACACTGATGTCAGGGCTCATGTTCCTTATTGATAAATGATTTTTTTTTTAAAAAATGCCTACAGACGTTGCTTAATCGACGCTTCTGTAGGTGATTTTATTTTTTAAAAACATTCATAAACGTCGCTTAACCGACGCTCAATATCCCTATCCGTCGCTTAATCGATGTTGCTAAATGTCACATTTCCGACACTTATAGTTTATATCCGTCGCTTAATCGACGTTGCTAAATGTCGCGTTTTCGACACTTATAGTTTATATCCGTCGCATAACCAACGAAAAATCCTGTCGCTTATATGACAGCCACAGTTGATATCCGTCGCTTATCCGACGGAAATGCTGTCGCTTTACCGACGGAATGAAGAGTTATTTTATTAAAAAATTTCAGTACTGTCGAAGAAATTCCGTCGCTTAACTGACACTGTAAATTTAACCGACGGTTGCTTAGGTGTCGCTTAAGCGACGGTTACCTAGGTGTCGGATCACCGACGAAAAGTTTCCGACGGTTAAAAAAAAATCAAAGTGTCGTTCATGCGACAGGGAAGTGTCGAAAATCCGACATGATAGCTGTCGGATTTTTGGTCAAAATGTAGTAGTGTGTCAATTACTGGCTTAAGGTGTTCACAGCAAAGCAAATGTCTGGTCTTGTGTTCATCAGGTACATCAATGACCCAATCATCTGATGATACATTTTAGCATCAACTGTCTCTAATGAAGCATCACTTAACAGCTTCATGTTCGATGCCATAGGTGTGGTTATGTAGTCCATCATCCTGAACCTCTTCAAGATCTCTACTGCATACTTCCCTTGTCCAAGGAATATTCCATCTACACTTTTCCACACCTCCTTATCTAGAACAATATTGCATCGACACATAACAGGAGCATCACTGGTCTTCCGCCTTCAACCTTGAAGCAAAGGTTGGAATCCACTTTACTCTCAGTAAAGCCTAGAGTCATCAATAATCTATCCATCTTGTCATATCATGTCGAACCTCAGGATCTTTTGTAGTCACTCCCTCTAAAGAGAAGCATCGTACTCCCTTTGTATTCTGTACTCTATGTACTGAAACATTCTGTACTGGTGACAAGTAGTATCCATCTAGGATCATTGGATACTAAGATCCTCTATCTTGAACTTCTTCAAAAGTTCATCTTGCACCCATCTGTGAGTTTGTCATCCTCTATCAACCTTGTAGCAAAGGTTAAGATATTCATCAAGCTCATCATGTATGTATTTAAACTCTTACTGGTTGCAAATGTCTCTTCGTAGTTTATGCCTTCTTTTCGTGAGAAGCCTCATGCTACGAATATTTCTTTGTATCCCATGATGTTTCCATCTACTGCATGATGGAACTATGAAATTCTCTTCAGGTCTCGATACTACGCCCTGACATCATTCTTCTTGAACTGGTCTTCCATTTATTCTTAGTTACTTCTTCATGGCTGGAAGGTTCTGCATCAATGATGTCACTGCATTCATCATATTATTCTTTGTCTTGAAATGTCGTCACTTGTTCTTCGGAACAAGTCTTCATTCTTCTTTGCTTGTAGGTGATTATGTATGTGGTATTTCCTACAAGTCAAATGCATTTGTATGGTTAGAAAAATTTCATAAAGAATATTTATACTAGCAAGTTCTTATGCATAAATATATGATCGTGCAACTACTTTAGCCAATACAACATTCATCCATATCTCACTGAAACTTTCTAGATGCCTTCCATCTCTACCAGGACAACATTGAGATTGTGCACTAATCCAATATGCCAGCAAAGAGGTTTCATTCTAGATAAGTAGCAATGGATAATTTGTATAGAACCATGAGCTACTTACCCATCACATGCATATTAGTAGTATACTGTCATTAATGAAAACATCCTATCATGCATAATACAACAACTGAATATAAACAAATGCATAACAAAACAATGAAATGACAATTGAATACTCATCTTTATTTGTTTCGTGGGTAGACTCCTTCTTGAGCCTTCAGCTTCATCGTCTTCTTCATTCATAATTGCATCGTTTCTTATCCAAATGCTGAGGTGGATAAGAGGTTCTTCAAGAGTTGATTTCTTCATATTCCTCATTGCTTGAGGGATCTTCTTTGGATGGTGAGAGATGGATCTTCAAATGCTCCCTTCTTATCTTCTCTTCTTATGGGTAGAGCTTCTTCTTATTCCCGAAGTTTGCTGAAAGTAATCACTTCCTTCTGGAACACATTCCTTGAATGAATGAATTCCACGATCCTGGGAGGCCATTCAAGGTGGCCATCACCACTTCTTCATTCTTCACTTCTGCTTCAAGTTGTTCTTGATTTGAGAGACTCTTATGACTACATGGTCTCTGTATTCTGGAACTTCACATTCTTCAACTGGTTTCTTTAGGTCATATTCTGATTTTTGCTCTTCCCTTCAAATAGCTTGAAATTATGGAACAACTTTTCTTGCAATAGGTAGTGCTCTGTAATGCACATGTGCAAGCCTTCTATGGCAAAGCTCATTTGGCTCTACTATGTCATGGATCAAGGCTTGTTCTGGATGGCCCTTCAATTTGTACAAGCCTCCTTCTTGTTGTCCAATCACTATCGCATCATCGATAGTCTTTCCTTTTGGACACATGATGACTTGACCATCTATGAATGCAATCCGCATTCCTTTTGCATCAATGCTGAAATGGAGAGAAGGTTCTTCTTGAGTCCTGTAACAAACAATACTTCTTTCATTGTTAGAGACTTACCAGAGTCTATGAAGATTCCCCACTACCTTTTATTGGATATTGGTAGTCATATCCTAGTTTCACCTTGTGAGGTGATTCATGTTCTAACAGTCTTACAAAGGATTCCTTGAGTCCCGTCATATGTTTGGAAGCCCCACTGTCTATAATCCAATCATCACTTCCATGAGTAATGTTACCTATGAGAGCTGATATCAGAACATATTCATCCTCAATTGAAGAATCTTCACTTTCATATCTGGATCTCTTTCTGGATGGTTCATCATCCTCTGCAGCAAGAGCATGATGTCTTCTTTGGCCTTGACCAAGTTCTTCCTGTGAAAGGCTTCTAACCTTGTCACCCTCTGAAATTGGAACCTCTATATTCATGTAGGTGTTCAATCCATTTTCTTCAGAGAGATCAACTACTTCCAGGCTTGGAAGTTGTCAACTTCACCAAGCTTATCATCAAGCTGATGTGATATATCATATTGAAATGAGAACCTCAAATGGAAATAGCAAAGGATTAGATCTTACCGATTTGAGGTGTCCGTCCTTGTCCCGGAGTTCGCTGATCTAGGGTTTGTCATAGAAACCCTAATTTTCAAAACTTGGAATATTTCAAAACTAATTGGATAGACAGATAGATCTCTTCAAATGGATCTGTTCAATGTACTCCTTTTCTAAAAACAGTGGAGGGAAGCTCCCGGAACAGGAAGCCCTAGATTTCCAATTTCTTCTGTAGAAATGCCTATTACTGTTTCTGTGGTATCTACGAACTTACTAATCCTCTATGTTTGAAATTTCATACTGAGTTAATCTCACATGTCCCTGATCCAACACCGTAGGTTTCATCAGAATTGGTTTCACCATTTGGGATTTATTATCCTTTTCCCAAGGTGACCTGTTACAGAACTGTTCAGAATAGCGAAGTTGTACGGCATGCCACATGTCACTGGTTCATCTTCTGAGTCTGATATTCAGATCACCGAAATTAAATTCCTTTCCCTTTCTGTAAAATCTTCATAAATTCCATTTGGACCTCTGTAGCCCAAGATATTGTAATTCTCCCCAGGTGTCCTGTTTATGGATGATTTCTGGAAGAGGCTGGAACCCTAACTTTGAGAGCTCTTATCTCCCAGAATATATCGAATATGAGGCTGATTTTTGGACACAGTGTTCATTAGGATTTTATATTCGGTCCCTGCAATTTTTAGCTTCTGATACTTAGCCAATCGTGGAATATAGCGACTGTACAAAAACTTAGCAGTTTTAGTATTTAGGGTTTCTCCTAGCTTAGGGTCAAACTAGGGTTTGACTTTCCCGGAGTTTCACCCAACCAAATTTCTTGATCCAGGTCTCTAAAATTCAGTTTTGATGAGGAGAACAATCCTATGCTGGTCTCACTCAAAAATTCCCCTTCTGTAGAAATCCCTAATTTCCACATCGAAACTGAAAATGCTTGAAATTGAATTCCGCATCGACAGAAAGATGCACCCTTCAATGGAGAGTCATCCTAGCATACATTTTCTGAAAATCTGTGGAGGAAGATCCACAAAATAGGAATCCCTAGTTCCTGTAGCTACACAATGTCTTCTTCTCAGGTTAGCTCTGATACCATGTTAGTTTTTCAACAATTAAGCTAGCATTATGATCTTAGGATCTTTTCACTGAGAGAATAACAAGCACAGCAATAAACATAAGCACATCACAAGAGACAAGAGACACAAAGAGTTTTCCTCGGGGAAACCATAAAGGAGAAAACCCCGCAACTTCCTTAGAGATAAAATCAACACCAAAACAGTAAGAGATATCCCAATAGCAGTGGCCTTCTTGTCCTAGTATATTTCCTCCTCCACACGTGCACCTCACTTAAGAGAGTGAATGATGTGTATGATAAATAGAGAGTCTCACTCTCTATTTATATTCTTCCGTTCACTTGAATTGCATTTTCACATGTAGGCTTAAACTAACATTACTTACCCGAGCCTACACCTTAATTAGTGTATAATAACTCGAGTGCCCCAAAACTGTGGGGACTTACCTAATGACTTGACATGATTTGTTTACATTATTAATCCTCCCGATCGGAACATCGGGGCATGACCACATGACTCAAATACATAATAGAAACATCTCGGAATAAACATCGGGTTACAATACATAAGATACATAGAAGAATACATTCTGAAGTTACATATACATCAACAGTAAGAGAAGCACTCATGAATGGTTACTAAAATAAGATGTCTACTATGTGCATCATATATGATCTAATGAATATTTTAACAATGAACACCAACAAAGAGGATTTGTATTATGTGCATTATTTATAATCTAAAAATTAGTAAGATGTCAACATAGAAAAGAATCATACTGGTTTCCACAATTGATAAGGCCACAAGGAGGTAGATGAAGTTGAGGGATTTCCCATCTTACTTATGATTGTTCCATAAAGGATACTGGGTATACACCTTAATTCAACATCATACTTTAATTTAAAAGGCAGATGAGGTCTGAAATTACTTGCTGATATCGCCAATGAATCTGCCTGCTTATTTTCACTTTTGGGAATTAAAGAATGTTGGAAGGAAGGAATAAGTTATCAATCAATTCCAATACCTTGTTTCTATAAGCTTTCAATCTTGGCTGCTTGGTTTGGTACAAATTTCTGACTTGTTGGACAACTAATTTTTTACACAGAAAAAACCATAAAAAACATTTTCTTCCTATTCATAAGAATAAAAAAATATGACATACAAGATCAACCCACAATTCAGTTATACAAATAACAAAACCAACTAACTATCCTTAACCAGAGGTTAAGTACTTGAAATCATTCTACAACCCAGTATGGGGGAGATCTTGTAATGTTCTATAACGTTCCTCATGTAAATGTTGGCTATAAATATTATGAGGGAGATGTTGTAACATTATGTAGCATTCCTCATGTAAATGTCGGCTATAAATATTTACTTCTATTTACATATGATTTCTGATTATGAGGGAGATGTTGCAACGTATAACGTTCCTCATGTAAATGTCAGCTATAAATATTTACTTCTATTTACTTATGATTTTTGATTATGAGGGAAATGTTGTAACGTTATGTAAAATTTCTCAAGTAAATGTCAACTATAAATATTTACTTCTATTTACTTATCATGTAGATTTTGTCTGGCATTACTTAAAAGTAAATATTTTTTGGCCCATTAAATAAAAACAAAACTATGTGTATTTTGAAACACCTACTATATAAACATAGGTGACCAAAGTAGGAATTTGGAAAAATTCTCAAATTTCTTGGAGAATATATAGAAATTTTAATGTTTTAATATAGATTGTATTTGGCAAGAAAAATGGCCCATAACAAGGCATTTTTCCAGCCAAATTCCAATATTGCATGCAAATATTAAATAGTTTATATTTATTTTTAAATTTTCTAAAATTTGAAAAATAAGTTTTTTAAATCTATAAACAACTTACTCCTTTATTTTTTCAGTACTAGATTTTTTAGTTAGCTATTTTTTTCTGTATTCAATAGTATTTTTATTCATTATGCTACTATGTTTAAAACCCATCCACACAATAAGATTAAGACAGAAAAAAACTGAGATAGTAGTGAATGTAATCTTGATCTGATCATCTCAAGCAAGTCCAAAATCAAAGATAATATCCCAAACCCATCGACATAATGAGACAAAAGAAACCGAGATAGTAATGACCTATGGTGACTCCTAAACTCATTGGGATTGCATAATAAATGCAAAGATTGACGCGACAAGAATGATCCAGAGTAGCTACAAAGGATGATTACATGTCATGTAAGAAAAGAACACACCATTTCGGAACTTATGTTATGATAAGTGCGATTTCTCAGAAAAAATAACTCATCACGATCAAGTATGGATTTTGATGAAGAGTTTATGGACACAATTTATACCTCATATTTGTACTACACGCGTGCCTGCAAATTAGTCTCCACTGAGACACAATTCAATAATAGTTTAATTAGGTAAAATCCATATGAATGTATAGTCAAACTTTATAAATCACCTCACTGAATTATAATAATTTACATCGCAATCAATGTTCATCAAAGAAGATGGATTAGAGACTAAAATTTAAGTACAATTTCCAGGATCAAGGTAGGCTATGCACACTATTAATCCAGGTCCAACGTGAGATATAAATTTCTTCCACCCTGGCTTTTGTAATCTTTCCTTTATTTGACAGATATGTTAAAAGGAAAGATAATCCGGTTCTCCCATGATTTCATGCAGTTTATTTCAGGAATGGAATGTGCATTATATAGAAAACAAGACGGTTCTTTCAAAACCAGTCAAAACTTTAATGTCAAAGGGTAAAGAACGACCATGCAAAAAAATCAGGAGGATAAGAATTCAAATAGAAGCTGATTGAGAAAATTTATAATGTAAAAGCTATTGGCAGCTGTAACATAAATTGTTGCACATAGGGCATCTAGTTGAGGTGAACTCCACAATTACATGAATGAAGATAGTATGCCATGACATACGTGGATTAATAATCTTATACAAACAATTTCAAAATGTCACAATTTTTTGGTTTGTTTGTTTTCTGGGAAGCATCTACATAATACTTCCTACCAACAAAACCAAAACAAAACAACTATGTACATTTCACAATTAACTAGTACATCTACTTCATTGGTGGCTAATAAACAATAATATGTCACAACCAGTTATCCATGCATTGCTATGAGTGTTCAAAGTATGAAAATGATCCTTATAATTATATATTGTATTATTGTAGTTGGAATAAGTTAATGTTGTTGTGACAAATCCAATATGAAAATGATATCAAGATTAGTCAATGCCAACTCTAACTTCATACCTCATAGTGGATAACTCATAGTTGATGCGGGCAAAGTTTCCAACACTATGCCTGAAATATGGTTTAACCACCCAAAATGTTAATTATAACCTAGCAGATAATGACATGGCTATTGATGCACTTCTGCAATTTTCTTTGGTTTGTTCTATTACAGATAACTTGGCCGAGTCAGCAGCCATGTAGTAGCTGCAATGAGATCAGACACTTCTTGCGAGGAGTAGCACCACATGAAGGACCAACCCATTGGTAGAGAAGAGTGATCAAAGTAGTTGGAAGTTTATTGGGCACTAATAACAGACCCTGGGTAGCCCATGCCAAGAAAAAATAATCATTTAAGGGCAACTTAAATGATGTATAAATTAAATTGAAAAGCGTTGAAGGTGGGTATTGATTGAGCATCTTTATGAAGGTGTTTAAATGTAGTGCAAACCAGAATATTATTTTGAACGCACTAAATCTAGAAGGTGTTACAACCCATCTTAGATGAGGTCTTCACATCAATAAAGGGCTTTGAATATTTCAGCATGAAGCATGTCTACAGAGAGAAATAAAAGAGAGGACAGGATTCCTAAGGAGGGGCTTAGTATGACATACGGGGAGTGAGATATCATATAATAAAATGCTGGAAAATTTTCTATCTGCGGGAATTCCCTTTATTTAGATTTTGCTTTAAATGTAAGGTAAATATTTTTAGTCAATTGGGTTTAGTCTGAGAGTTTGTGGGATGGAGTGTTATCCTCCCCACCTAAGTTCTATTCTTGTGACATGTTGAGCTCATAATGAGTATATTGTTGTAATGGCCTTGTGCCCCAAAGAATCTAAGGTTTACCTTGGGTACCATCCTCAGAATGAGGATAAACACCCGAGGGTTTCCTTCGGGATAATTTGCGTGGAAACAAAAGGTGGATATTTTCTATACTCCTATTAAAACTGTGCTATTTCAAAATTGCTGAAGTTAGTATAGACCTGGCATGGTTATGTATGAATCCTTTTACCACTGAAACTTTTTGAGGATCTCGTTAAATATGGACAGACTAATTGCAAGTTGAGAATTACCTAGCATGAAGTCTAGAGAGAAAGTATTTGAGGATCCCTTTGGGTTTCTTCTTGGAATTGTCTTAAAATAGGAAATTGTATGAAATGTAATTATGTTTTTATAAATAAAATTATGGTCTTTTCCTGTTCAAATAAAATCAAAGTGGCTAACTCAGAGCTAACACAAAACCTGAATTACAAAACAGATTTTGAGAATAGGATCAAAAAAAGTTTTCTAGAGAACATGGGAACCTATAAACAGAGTTCTCTTTGGAGATTCTCCAGGACTATACCACAAGAAATCCTCTAGCAAACCAATGAAGTAGTATTATTGCAGCTCCCAAATAAACAATATAAAGCACGAATGGAAGATAAGAGTTAAATAAAATAAATATCAGTAGAAATGTTAAATAAAAAGGTTGCAAGAAAAAAAATGTATCCCAAACAATATAATAAATAGTGCACTACTTAGCTATCACCTTCGTGATTTAAAGGTGGATGTGGAACATACTTTGCAGTCTCCTCTATCTCTTCTTCAAATTCATTGGCATCCCCCATGTAGAAATTGATCTCAGATACTGCAATCAGCAATCACTTCATAATAATCTCAATAAGGCTATTATCTAAAGTTATTTGTTCCATAATTAATGTTAAACAATGTAAATAACAAAAAGAAATTATCATTATTCTTTAAAGAAGAGAAAAAACTAGGTTTCTTGGCACATTGAGGATAATATCCATTTAAATTATAGTTTGTATAAGAGTCAAATAGTATAAGAAAGGATATGGCTCTTACTTGAAGTATTATAACATGCATTTCAAAAACAAAAGAAAACAAAAAAAAGTTAGGATCTGAAGTCAGTAGTAGATGCAAGAACTGCAATTTTTTTTAAAGTAGCATTATCATAAAATGGGAAAGAAAAGAGAAAACTTGAAGCAACATATGTCATTGTTAAAATTTAGAACAAGTCTATTTCCTGAAGGTTACTAGAGCATAAATAAAATCAGAGTGTACAATAGGATCCAACTTTTTGGCATCCTTGATTAACTAACTCCACTAAAACATGCAATATAACTAACTCCATCCACACATGTGGCATCCAAAGGCTAAGTAAACCTCACACATGTGGCACATGTGGCATCTCCAAGTGGATATCCTCCTCAAAATAGCCATAAAATCATCCAAGCATGGTCTCCAAGGTCCAACTAAATCTCAAGATCTACGCCAATAGTTATATCCCTAGGTGTAGGGAGTCAAACACCTAAACAATCCATGGATTCACATGTAAGGAAGCAATCACCATGATGAAGAAAGGGGAAGTTCTCATGAAATCAACCAATATATGAATAAAATATACCAAGCGCCTTAACATGTGTTCCATTAAGCCAAGAAATCCACCCCATTAGGCTAGCAACCTCATAATAAACATGTGTGAGGGTGAAATGTGGTTTCTTTAACTATGGTGCTCCATATGTAAGCCAACAATGAATTCAAATAGAGGTCAAAGCATGGTTAAATCACTACAATTAACCTTCAAACATGTGCATAGAGTGAGCACTCCTAGGATCACAACATATATAAAAACATGAAAAATGTTTGAAATACACCCAAAATGACTAGGGCAGTCAAGCTAGAAGGCCTCCACTATCAACAAACATGCTGAAGGAATAATCTATCATGCAATATGTACATCCTCAACACATCAGTAGGACCCCGTCACCAACATACCATCACAATACTAAATAACATCACAAAAATTTTGGTGCAATGAATTGATCCAACAATATAATCCCAGAAAATCTAGGGGCATAAATCAATCACTTTACACATAAACATCTTCCTCTAGACATCACACACCTAGCCATTGAGGCATCTAGTTAGAACAAGCCACTAAGGCAATGCTAGGTGTTACCGTTCATATTGCATGAAGATTCCATGTGTGATTCTTATCACACGATTCGGAGATTTGCAAGTTGGTAACTTCATGATGATGGAATTTACAATTAATTAGTGGAGAGTTATTTTTCCTTGGTGATAGGTTGTCATGGGTAGGTTCTCTCTTCATGGTTACATATTGGTGGTTGATGGATCAGATGTTGGTAAAGCTTGATGTCGTGCTTGATATATTGCTCATCATGTCTAGATGATGATACTTCTTGTACATTTGTGATGGTGTTATGGTGCATATACATGTATGGTTGTTGCTTGGTGGATGGCATATGATACAAAATCCCCATCACATGATGATGTGTTATCTGTTGATGTTACTTGGAGGTGGTGCACCTAGCATATTATGTTTCCAGCATGATTATTAATGTGTTTTTATGGTTGGAGACCTACCAGTGCAAACACCCTAGAATATATTGGAGTATTCTATACATATGCCACTTTATCAAGACATGGGATATGACATTGGCTATGTAGCACTAGTATGGTTTTGATATTCTTTGACCAATGCATTTCTTGAAAACCCTAGCCCTAGCATATTCTCTCCCTGGAAACTTTGTATCTGTAATTTATAGCAAGAGCTAGTAGTAATGGCTATGATTTCTTGAAATTTCAACTAAGGAGTATATGCATATATTTCCTGCCAGTGGCTGGCTCTGTAATGGCAATGCTTTCTTTCATTTTCAGCTAAGGAGTATACACAAATATTTCCTACCAATGGCTGGATGTGTAATTTTGTCTCTGTTATTTTATTTGAAGGTTCTCAGCTACCTTTGAACTGCAACAAGAGTGTATTCCTTGTAAGAAAAAAATGCTTCTCTCGGAGCTTCAGCATAAAAAATAAATGGCTGGAATAAAAATCCATTAAGAGATGGTAATGGAGCCCCATTTCAAGGATAGGGATCCGGGACATTACAGATAGATTAGTAAGTCCAATATCCTTGGGTGTTATTCCTGTTGTTAGGTCGCTTAGTACCAAGTTGCATGCTTGTTGACCTTTTACTACAAGATCATATTAGTTGGCTGCAAAGTAGTTTACTTTTTTTTCTTACTCTTCTACAAAAAATACCCATATGCCTAGGTGACTAAAACCCTTGAATAATTTTGTAGAGTTTCAGTACTAAATTATAATAAAATGGGAATTATCCATGAAAATCATGTTAAAATTTTCAGTACATGGTAAACAAACCTGCATTTAGAAATAAAATAAAACCTGCAACTAGGTATGAATCTTTGCAAATTTACTTACACAAAAATTATGTTCAGAAATTTCAGAACTGTTAAAACATCATCCTACTAGTTAAGTCAAAACATCAGATAGCTAAGTGCTAGATCTATACAAACCATTGAAAATCATAACAGTAAGCATAATTTGCAACTCCAATCACATGCCTCAATTAGACTAAATACAAATTACAAAATAAACTAGCTCAAAATATCTTGCATCTCTGCACTAGCTGGTGTTCCCTTCCTCTCTTTTATAAATAAGAAGGGCAAGGGTTACAATGATTCTAAACATCCCAACTCCAACTGATGTGCCTCCCTATATTAGGTAAAATCCTAACCCTAAATGTATAGGAGAATGCACCTAATCATGAGTGAGTTTACTCAAATAGAAATCCCACTCAAGTATTTTCAAGCAGTGTTCTCAACTTTCCTTGGGATCTGCACCTTCCCTAAATATAAAACCTAACATGCAATGCCTAGACTAGAGTCACACAAGTGCACCTTTTTCATCAACAATAATCACCGTTGCAAGGAATCTAAATATGCAAAATGGATCTGCTCATTAGCACTGAGAAAATATTGAAGGAGAAGAAAGCATCAGACTTGTCCTTCCAACCATCTATAAAATTCCACAAATTGTGAAGGACCATATCAGAACAAATGACTCAATCGATCCAACTCCAAAGGATGGTGACAAGTTGAGCATTCCCTCGCTACGAGGACCTACCATGTTGGTCGTATGGGCAGACCCGAGTTTACTATAGTGAACCAACAACACCCCTAGCTCACTGGCCCTTTTGGCGACAGACCGCGGGGCGACCTGAAGTCTCACCCAAAGTGATCCTAATGGGTTGGTCGAGGACTCAAGTGTCTCGACCAGGTTCTGTATGGCATCCTGTGTGTGTCTCGCAGCTCTTCTCAGCTTGTGAGGCCGCTCTTTCCTCTCTGCGATGCGATGCACAGTTTCCTCTTGTTCGCAATGACTCCAGCCTCTATCGCATCGCCGCGCCCCGGGAAACACGTATCTCTTTCCTCCGCTCGATCCTTAACCGCAGCGCACCACAGCTCCTCTGATGGTGCGATATCCTAGCACTACGACTCAGCGCACCTAGCGTTACTTGTGTTCAACTTATAGGACTCAATACACAGGGTTGTTCTATACTGTTATTCTTAACTGTCTTAGGTGAAACTTAGACAAACTCTTATAAAGAATACTTAAATACTTCAACTTGCATTTATCCTTGTAATATGCAATGAACTGAATAACATACACATACATTTACTGTAAGCAAAGTTCATGTAATGAATGACAGATATAACAAGTAACTACAATCACATGAATCAAACACCTAACACTCTGATTTTACGTGGTTCACTTCCAGGGTAGAAGTTATGTCCACAGAACTGTGTTTCTATATTATAACTTGAGAGAGGTACACAGTTCTGCTACACTGCATATGCAGCTAGAGATCTTCTGGGTAACTCCGCACTCAGCCTAGAGCCCTTCTCTCCTAGATCTCTTCTCTATATTGCCTTCTTACAATATACTCTCACTCTCACTCTCTCTCTCTATCAATCCCTGCAGATTGTTACAATACAAAATAACAGTAAGCTAACAGACTATTGATAATATGACTAGCTGGATGGCCTAAAATGCCCAAAATGCCAACCTTTTACAATACAAATTACATCCCTTTATAGGCAGCCCGAAGGTCTCGCCATTACAACACTGTGGATCCCAATAATAACCCAAACCCTAAATAGTGACAGTCGGCATATCTATACTTGGGGTAGCTGCTTTCCGTCACACCACTACTCTCTGCAGTATTCCATGCTTCCCGGTGCTAACCATGGGTACTATGCACCGCTTCCCGTCTTCTGTCCTTCGTCTTCAATACCTCGGCCTCGTTGCTCCTTTTCCTTTATGAGGGTAGCTGAGCCCTCCTGTCTTCACCGCTGCCTTCAATGTAGTGGTTGAGCTCTCTCTTCTCAACCGCTCAGGTACTGTCATATTCCTTAACTTCTTTGTTCCAATCAGTCACGGTTTTCGGCTCTGCTGTGCAGCTAGAAACCTGCTACGGTGTCGTAGCTTCACCTTATCTCTTCGTCTTCACCAAAATATCCGTCCGCCAAAATGGCAGCTTTTCTTGTAGCTGCGGGACTCTGCTCCAACAGTCCCCTAACACTTACTTGTGGCTCGTCCCCGAGCCACTACCAACAGGCTTCTCCTATTGTAGCTTCTCCTTCGCTTCCTGCGAAGTGCGCTGAATCTTGTCCCGAAGTCCTGCGACTTCATTCTCCATAGCTACGACACGCTCTTATTAGTTTCTGTAACTTAGTTCATTGGTCTCTCTTATCTTTCCTTCCCTCATTGTCATGCTCTCGCTCTCGTCACTTGCGAGACCTTTTTAAGGATCTCCCGGTCTTGAGAAGTCTTCCACATATATCCTTTCCTCTTTATCTAGGTTAGAACTTTTATCACAAGGAAAATCTGTATCTTCCAGCCTTCTCAACATTTCATTCAGTCTGGAGCCTACTTATGCGAAAGGTATACAAACCAGGAATTCCCTTCCGAGAACAAGTCTCTGTCTGCATCTTGAAGTTCTGCTTGTTCGGTTTGTTTTCCCTTTCACTTTTCTTCTCAACAACTCGCTCCAGGTATTCACGCTGCTTGGGTTTCGCTAATTTTCGTTCCTGACCTTTGGAACCGCTTGTTCTTCTCTTAGCTGATGAGATAGGTCATCTCCCTTCTCCCGTTGCTTTCTTTTTCTCATTTTTACTTTCTTCCTAGCGGGAGATTTCTTCTCATCATTCCGTTGCTCTGCTTTCTTATCTTCAGTGATCGAGTCGACTTTCTTCTTCTCTTCAGCAGAGACTTTGATGGCATCTTCTACATCCTACACTTGATTCCTCATCCTTGGAAATTGTCTTACCTGTGATATTCCTAATTTCACAACCCTGGGTGGCATCGCCATAGCGGTCACACGGCCACCATGCTCGAAGCGTCTCAGATTGTCTTCTAAAGCTTCCTCCTCAGGCAGAACCCACTCAGTGTTATACTTTGGATTGGAAATGGCTGCAAACTCTGGAAATCACAGCACTCTGTAATGAAATTATCTCTAGACAGGGGAAACTTAACACTGGACTCTATAGCTCTCGGCTCTTTGCAAAAGTAACCCTCCGGAATGAATAATTTCTGCTTTTATACTGAAGGCGGTAATCCTGGATGCAACGGTCATCTAGAATGAACCCGTCGGTCGTATTAATTTCTTAGACGAGACCACACCCGTCATTCCGATCCTCAATAAATGCTGAAATACGATCAATTTCCCTCGAAACGTGTGTATGCAAGCGCCGGTCTCGTCGAACATTTGCCAAATCTGGAAAAATTTATTATGCCGTGCCAAATCTACGGTAAGGTATACCGGTCATTTACTCATTAACTGCCTATCAGAAGGCGACTTGACTAGCCCTCTGTCTCATTACAAAAGCGGGGTACGTGGCACGGAGAAACATCGCGTTGCTGCAATGCCACACCGCATCACATGCTCAAAACAAACTTACACATTTTTTTTTTTTTAGATTTCAAAATGAACTATCCTTATGCGATTCCTTATACTTAGAATACATGCCAGTGTAGACTAATTCCCGGTGCGATGCCTCCTTTCAACTACACTGGGCATCTACACCGTCCGCGACTCTGAATTAGGGCTGAGAGGTGGAGTGGCTGTCATTATAAAGATTAAGCCTACTTCCATTGATCATCGTGGGAAGAAGCTCCTCATTCAGTTTGCCGAGCTGAACGGCTCCTCCCTCTGTAACTTGCTATATCTAATATGGCCCCAGCCAATGCGTCTTGAACTTCCCTGGAAACTTAAGAAATTTACTGTCATAGAGGAGTACTAGGTCTCCGATTTGAAGAGTCTTACTCTTAATGTGTCTTTCATGCCAAGATTTTTCTCGTGCCTTCTGCACTTTCTGATGGAATCCAGCGATGAATCTGTCTTCCTCTAAGGCAAGCAGTTGCACTAGCCTCTCATGTACCGTGTCTGTATCAGCCATTTCAGTGATCTGAGCAATTCTTAAACTGGGAAGGATATACTCCATAGGCATAACAGCCTCCTGTCCATACACCAAGCTGAAAGGTGTGTATCCTGTAAGTTTCTTGCATGTAGTCCTATATGCCCATAATACAGTGTTAACTCTGAGGTCCCAATCATTCCTTTGGCTGTTGCATATCTTAGTAACAGCATTTTCTAAAATCTTATTAAAGGCCTCCACCATACCATTAGCTTACGGGTGGTAGGGAGTGCTCTTATGGTGCTGTGTCTGGAATTCTTCCGTCAAGGCCTCAATGGTGCGGTTCAAGAAGTGTGTGCCTTGATCGCTCACCAAAATTACTGGGCATCCAAATCTAGTGATGATGTTTTCAAAAATGAACTGTGCGGCTGCAGCAGCATCACAATTTCTTACCGCTTTGGCCTCTGCCCACCTGGTGAGGTACTCTATTCCAGTGATGATATATCTCGCACCAGTTCATTTTCCTAGTGGGTTGATAGGACCCACAAAGTCTATAGCCCACTTTTCAAATGTGCGCAACGTAACCTGCGGTCGCAGCGGCATTTCATCTCATTGTGAAGGTTTTCCTACCCTCTGGCAGATATCACAACATCTACAAAAGTCCTTAGTGTCTTTGTGTAACGTGGGCCACCATAATCCTGCGGTCAGGATTTTCTACGTAGTTGTCTTTCCAGCGAAATGACCTCCTGCGGTACCTGAATGTGCTTCTCTGATAATAGCCTCTTTTTCATGCGGCATCACACATCTGCGCATGACTTCATCTGGACCTAACTTATATAGCTGTCCTACGATCAGGGTGAAGTCTGCTATTTTAACAACCAACTGCCTCTTTTGATGCTTGGTAAACTCCTCAGGTGCCCTTCCTGTAGTGAGAAAGTGAATGATATCAGCATAGTACTCATCTGCGATCTGAATAGAGAACAACTAGGCATCTGGCAAATTGACCTCTAGATTACTTGGCTCTTCTCCTGAGTCTATTCGCGATAGATGATCAGGTCCGGAATTCAATCTTCTTGGTTTGACAATGATTTCAAAATCATACTCTTGAAAGAGGAGTAACCATTTGCATATTCTTCCCCCTAACACTGGCTTATTGACCAGATAATTCAATGCGGAATGGTCAGTAAACATCTTGAATGAGGCACCCAACAAGTAGTGCCTGAAATTCTGTAGTGCGTACACCATAGCTAAGCCTTCTCTTTCTGTTGTGGTGTAGTTCTTTTCTGCTGTCAACAGCTTTCTGCTGGAGTATGCGATAGGATGATCGATACCTCCTTCTCCTGGTTGCGTTAAAAAAACCCTAGTGCGATGCCAGATGCATCCACATGTACATGAAATGGCTTAGTCCAGTCTGGGAATACTAAGATGGGTGATGTAACCATCTTCTCTTTAAGTGTGTTTAGACTCTGCTGACATTCCTCATTCCATAGGAATTTTACATCTTTCTTTAACAATTTTTCCATCGGTGCTATAATCTTTGCGTATCCCTTGATGAATTTTCTGTAGTACCCGGTATGACCAAGTAATGTTCTCAATTGTTTGACTGAGTTGGGTGCTGGAAGATTTACAATGATGGTAATCTTTGTGGGATCTACCATCAAGCCTTTCCTCCAAACAATGTGACCCAACAAAATACCAAATGGCGGGTAGAATATACATTTTTTGAAGTTCAGAGAAATCTGGTACTTCCTACATTTCTCTAACATCAGTCTTAAATCTCCTATGTGCTTGTCAATTAATCCAAATACAATCCAATCATCAAAATAAACTTCTAGGAATTTATGGATGTATTCTTTAAATACAGCAACTACTACTCTAGAAAAGATAGCTGGTGCATTCTTAAGACCAAAGGGCATTACCGTATACTGGAATGAGCCCCATTCTGTTGCAAATGTGGTCTTATGGCGATCTTCTGGGTGGATCCTGATCTGGTGATAGCCTGAAAAGCCATCATTGAAGGAGTACACCTCCTGTCCTCCCACATTGTCTAGTACTTCATTAGTGAAAGGTGTCGGGAATGGATCATGAAGCGATGCGTCGTTGAGTTTACGTAAGTCAACACAGATCCTGATGTCTACTTTGGTTTTCTTCTCTTGCACGACCATGGGAATAACCCATTCGATCTCTTCCACGGGCTTAATGATGCCTGCTGCTAGCATCTTATCGATCTCATCCTTAACTTTTTCTTTGTAGTGCGGATTCAATCTATATGGACGCTGCTTGACTGGTCTAGCATCCTCTTTTAGTGGTATCCTCATTGCTCCCAGGTCTATGACTATTCCCTTCATCTCTGTGAACTTGGTGGGAAATAGGTCCTGATAGTCATGTAACAAGTCTGCAATCTGTCCAACTGTTTCATCGGTCCAGTAGTCTCCAATAGAGGCAAACTTTGGTTCCGTGTCTGTGCCAATATTGATCTTTTTAATCTTGAGCGGATTTGTGATTTCTGGAGTCTGTAGCTTCGGTCCATCAACATCATGAGTCCCTTCTGACTCCGGAATGTTGATGTTGCGAGGGTCCTCATCCTCCTCCTCTGGTTCTGATGCAAAATTATAGCACTCAAGCGCATCTTCTAACTGGATGGCCCACTCAGGTTGAGTCTGTACTGATAGTGTAGAACCCTCAAATATCTTAACCTTTATTATCTCTAGGGCCTGACCAACATTTGGATACTCAGATTCAAAAGCGAAGGTGAGTAGAAAGTTGTCTATTAGAAGTGGCCATGTAATCGTTCCCTTACGCAATTCAGTCTCTGTGTACTAGTTCCGTGGAACTGGGTCCAAAGTGTGAATGAATCGGTGAACCCATTCATCCTTGGGAATGTCCAACCAATTCTGTTCACATGTCTGAATGTGTGACTTGGGGTCACTTTCTCCTGTGTATCTCTGCTGAATATGCTCTCTATCGGTAGAGAATCTGATCGCCATCAATCTCTTAAGATCATCCCATGATGCGATATTCTCCTTATGTGCATACCACCATCTTGCAGGTGTGACTCATACTACAAGATCCATAGCTGCGATCCTCTGCTCATGGGGGATTTGTTGTTAAAACTGCATGAGAAAGTCCTGGATGTATGTTATACCATGAAATGATGGAATCTCATTGATCTCTGCGCCAATCCATCGCAGTGACTTAGTCATATACGCACATCTGCGCGCTGAGACTTCGTAAAGTCTGTTATGCCAGTTCTCTAGGCCAACATCTGAATCCGATGCGCATGAGCTGTCGCATCGCCAACTAATGTTCCCTTCTGCGGTTGGATTGATGTAGTCGCTTTGGTTCGCAGTCATCTGATAGAGACTGTCCATGTTACGTGCCTCTTCCACTGCTCGGATAGGTTCAATGTATCTAGGACCCTGAAGAGGATCTAACGGTGCGATGACCTGTATCTGCGCATCCTCAAAGGTCATTTGTCTTCTCTTTAAGTCGATAATGGCCATGTTACTGATCGCCCAATCAATGCCTAGTAGTGCTGGATATGGTCTACTATCGCCAATAATTTCTATAACTTCAAAGTCCGCAGAGCTGCGAACTCCGTCAATGTCAACTGGCACCTACGATAATCGACCCAGGGGTGATACCCGCTGTTGATTAGCTAATCGCAGATGGATAGGTGATCTGACTAACTTAGGGCTACCCATCTGTTCCCATGTCTGCTTAGTTAGAACATTTACCTCTGATCCCAGATCTAGGATCACCTCGTCCATTTCAAATTCTCCAACCTATGCTGTGAGTCGCATCTCTCTTCCTGTTCTTGTATGTCCCCTAATACTATGAACAGCGTGCTGTGCACTGCTCACGGGAGAATATGGCTGACACTGATCTATGATGCGCTGAAGTTCTCCAATATCTTGCTCATTTCTCACGAGTTTTAAACAACTACGCAGGAAGGACTGTACACTTCCTGCCAACTCGTCTTCGTCGCAAGCGCCTGATGTGGTAGCCTGCGATGTCTGGTCAGTGCTAACGCCACAAGGTGCTCGCTGCGGTACGCCCCTAGATGGTGGTAGCTGCGATCTTGATTGCATAGGGTCATCAAAGAAATTATTGGCTTCCTGAAATGTCTGTTTGTTCTTCTGTAGGTCAAGTGGTGTTGCTTTGTTAGGAGCTTTACGCACTCACTCCTGACCTGTGGTCTTTTCAGTAACCTGCGATGTACCATTGGTGGAAACACCGCTGTGAGTCACAATGTTGACTCTTAGTTCTAGTTCTTCTTGCTCAGTAGTAATAAATTGGATGTTCTGTTGTACTGCTGGCTTAGGTTCTCTGATCTTAGCTATCAAGGTAGGACAGTCTTCTATAGCGTGACCGTAAGATTTGCAATAGTTACATGTGGTGGTAGGGCTCTGACAGTCCCTAGCATAATGTCCTACAACTCCACAGTTTTAACAAGTGACTAGTCTGCGACCACGCCAAAGACTTCTCCATGGCCAAAGCCTCTGAATCCTCCTCATCCTCCTCCACAGCCAACATAAGCCAGATCATGCTGTGGTCCTGCTGCTGGACCCTGTGTTTCTGATTGGACTCTGTACAGGTCTTGCTTTCTCCCGACAATGAGATCATAGGCTTGGCAATCATGTTCATCATGGCCTACGGACTTGCAGAAGACGCAGTATAAGTTCTTAGGTGTCTGCACGTACTTCTGAAGTAGAGGGCATTGGTGAGGTAGATGTCCTCTTGTTTTGCATATTTCACACCACTGCCCATCGGTCTGTGGTAAGGGGTTAGGAGCCCCGGTTGCTAGATATTTAACAAAGACTGGACAGTTATCTTTAGTATGGCCTTGTGCTTTACACTTTACGCACCAAATGTCTTGCGCAACCTCTTTCCCTTTCTTAAGTTCATGCATCTGTATCGTGAGATTAGCCAACTGGTTTTGTAGATTTGTCATACCTGTGCTGGTTTCAGCTAAAGGTGATGCCTCTAGTTTCATCGCCATCTCCAATGCGTCGTCTTGCATCTGGATTTTCTGCTGCATTAATGGTATTCGGATGTGAGGGAGCAGTGCTGTAATAAACCATTCCTTATGCTGCTCCGGCGCAAACTCAAAGCTGACTTGGTCTATAAGGGCTTTAAATTTCTGATCAAAGTCCCACACTGACTCTGTAGGTAACTGTTTGATGTCTTTGAGCTCTGTAATGCACTGTGACTCAGACTTAGGTTTCTTAAACTCTTTAATCATGGCGGTCCTGACCTAGACAAGTGTTCTGGGTACCACTGAGGTATACTTCATATACCATGTTAAGGCTTGTTCTCTCAGTGTGGTGACCAATTGTACAAGTTTACTATTATCATCATTGATTGCTTTAATGGTCCACACGGCTTCACATAGAAACCAATGCTGCTGTGGGTCCTTTTCCCCTGTACCCTTAAAGATAGGTAGCTTCATATCATCCCCCATTCTATTTCTATGTGGTGGGTGTTGATTTGCTGTGTTACTACCACTCGGCGGTGTAGGTGGAGGTGATGTAGCGGTAGTATGTACTGTCTACGAGCTACTAGATGGAGTTCCTACAGGATTGTTCTGAGTCTTGATCTGTTTCTGTGGGGTATAAGGGTGGTAAGGGATACCCCCTTCTGTTCTTTCTGTGGTACTGTGACTCTGTTGTCTAGTATTATATGAACTATCTTCAAATATGGGAGAGCTGAAATCTACTTTGTATTTCTTTCCACTATGTGTACGTCCAATGTCATCAAAATCACTTTCAAACTCTTGTGACATTACTATCTTTACTTTTTCATCTGAAACTAGATCCATTCTTCCTTTTTCATATAATAGCATCTTAATGGACAAGTTTAAAGATTTTAGGTACTTACCACGATATCCTTTGAAGAAGTACTGCTCAGCCTCGCTGAAGCTTTTTCTCTGGTCAAATGCAAACTCTGTGACGAAGACTTCTAGCACACTCGCAAGCCAGAAGTCTACTGTCCTCGTAATAAGATTATCAAGGTTCTTCACGGTCTGAATCAGCTCCGGTGTCCAGACAATGTTTATTTTCTTCTTTAATATGTTCTTATCAGCCAACTTTGATAACCAGTCGTAAAGCTCATTTCCAAAGGTTGCAAAAAATATCGCATGCAGGTCTGTAATGATATGTTTTTGTAACCAGTCCTCTGTACTCAGTCTAGGACTCTTGTTCTCTCGTTTAGCAAACTCTTTCTCGTTAGACACAACCCACTCGTTGATTTCGTCTCTAGTAGGATTCCAACAGAACATCAGTGCTCAGTTTGTTCAAAACCGGCAACGAAACCATTTGTTGGTCGTCTGGGCAGACCCGGGTTTACTATAATGAACCAACAACACCCCTAGCTCACTGGCCCTTTCGGCGACAGATCACGGGGCGGCCTGAAGTCTCACCCGAAGTGATCCTAATGGGTTGGTCGAGGACTCAAGTGTCTCGACCAGGTTCTGTATGGCATCCTGTGTGCGTCTGGCAGCTCTTCTCATCTCGCAAGGCCACTCTTTCCTCTCTGCAATGCGATGTGCAGTTTCCTCTTGTTCGCAATGACTCCAACCTCTATCGCATCGCCACGCCCCGGGCAACACGTATCTCTTTCCTCCGCTCGATCCTTAACCGCAACGCACCACAGCTCCTATGATGGTGCGATAGCGCATCCCTGCGATATCCTACCACTGTGACTTGTCGCACCTAAATTTACTTGTGTTCAACTTACAGGACTCAATACACAGGGTTGTTTTATACTGCTACTCTTAACTGTCTTAGGTGAAACTTAGACAAACTCTTATACAGAATACTTAAAGACTTCAACTTGCATTTATCCTTGTAATATGCAATGAACTGAATAACATACACATACATTTACTGTAAGCGAAGTTCATGTAATGAATGACAGATATAACAAGTAACTACAATCACATGAATCAAACACATAACACTCTGATTTTACGTGGTTCACTTTCAGGGTAGAAGTTACGTCCACAGAACTGTGTTTCTATATTATAACTTGAGAGAGGTACACAGTTCTGCTGCACCGCATATGCAGCTAGAGATCTTCTGGGTAACTCCGCACTCAGCCTGGAGCCCTTCTCTATATTGCCTTCTTACAATATACTCTCACTCTCACTCTCTCTCTCTCTTTATCAATCCCTGTAGATTGTTACAATACAAAATAATAGTAAGCTAATAGACTACTGATAATCTGACTTGCTGGATGGCCTAAAATGCCCAAAATGCCAACCTTTTACAATACAAATTACATCCCTTTATAGGTGGCCCGAAGGTCTCTCCATTACAACACTGTGGGCCTGTCCCAACAATAACCCAAACCCTAAATAGTGATAGTCGGCATATCTGTACTTGGGGTAGCCGCTTTCCATCACACCACTGCTCTCTGTAGTCTTCCATGCTTCCCGACGCTGACCATGGGTACTATGCACCACTTCCCGTCTTCTGTCCTTCATCTTCAATACCTTGGCCTCGTTGCTCCTTTTCCTTTATGAGGGTAGCTGAGCCCTCCTGTCTTCGTCGCTGCCTTCAATGCAGTGGTTGAGCTCTCTCTTCTCGGACGCTCAGGTACTGTCATCTTCCTTGACTTCTCTGTTACAATCAGTCATGGTTTCTGGCTCTGCTCTGTAGCTAGAAACTTGCTACGGCATCGTAGCTTCACCTTGTCTCTTCGTCTTCACCGAACTGTTCGTCCGCCAAAATGGCAACTTTTCCTGTAGCTGCGGGACTCTGCTCCAACATACCACAAGGGAAATCTTGATGCAATTGACCTGCGAGAGGTGGTTGAATTATTGATTCTTGGACCTGTCAGGTTGAGATAGATATCCGGTGGAGACTTCTTGCAGCTGAGCTGTGGACTATTAGTGTCCCTCTTACTGAGCCATGATCTCAAGCAGCTGACCCGTGAACTGTGTAGTGTCCCTTTGGCTGGCTATGACTAATTTGTAACCATTGTGGGGTAGGTATGACAATATTGACCCCTCTTAGCAGACTGTGATTGTTTTGGAGCCCTCTATGGATGGCCATGACTGTGTTGGAAACCCTGTGGATAGGTTGTGACTATAATAAGTCCTCTCCCAATAGGTCGTGACTGTAATAGCCCTCTCCTAGCAGACTGTGACTGTAATAGTCTTATAGCAGGCCATGATTGTGTTGAAGATCCTATAGGAAAGACGTGACTATAATAATATTCCTTCTGACTGGGGCATGGACTGTGTTTGCATCTTTGATGATATTTCTATTGGGGTGTTCCTATTGAAGGGCTGTTCTGGTTACTATCAACTTCTACACGTAAGTTCCTTTCTTCCCTAACATGATCAACCTGTTAATAAGAGAAAAAAAAACATTTGACAACAATAATAGAAACTCGTAATAAGAATAGAAATCCTAAATCCAATAGCATTCTACAAAAAGAATGTAAGAGTATCATCTAATTATACAGGCAACTTTTATATCCTCGTAAATGAGGCTTGAAAATAAATGTTTCTCAATATAAGACATTTCAATCTTGCCATATGAGCTTCAGTTGTAAATGGTCAATTTCTTGATGCAAATCATAGCTATGAAATTCATTATTTCATACATAAAAATTTCCATTATATTGGAATTAGATAATTATAGAAATCTAGTGAAACTGATACTAAGAAATGGTGCAAACATCTATGCTAGAAGCAACAATGGTCACTTCCTCTAAACATAGCAACTAACCTCCAAATACTTGATCTCTTAGCCTGTCATATGAAATCTTATTCTAAAGTTGCATCAAAAGGACATTAATAGAAATAGGCAATGTCCAGGTGTTGAACTTGTTTTGCTCCATTGGGCATGGATCATATGCCAGTGAATAACAACAGTCAAAGTAATTTCACCTACAGAACTACATAAGGAATTTTCTAAGTAATGTGTTGGTTCCATGTCCTTTGGGAATGAGTGATGCTTTTTACTTTTTCTACAAGCTCTCTTATAGTTGGGTTAATGAGAAGCTCCTATAAAGTGTTATAACAATATGTATTATGTCAAAATGGATTATGATTTTTTTTATTTTTATTGCTTATGCAAGTTGGGTGTCCTTGGAAGAGGTTGTTCATGCTCAAAATGAGAATACAGTTGTTGAACTACTCATTCATGGTTATAATACAAATGAGACAACTTCGTTCAAAAGCAATTAATTCAGGATTACATCGATAAAAATTTCACAGAAACTCCCACAATTTCACAAAGATACTCATACAACCTATGCAATGTTGAACTTTAATGAAATCCTGGAGAAGGGCTAAAAATAGTAAATCATCTTCAATTGTGCATACCTTTTGATTGGAAGATCCAATTACCATGATTCAAAAGATGTTTGCAAAAGGACAAAATCCAGAATATTCAATCACAATCTGTACCATTTTAGGTAATGGTTGTAGAGTTATTCCAATTTCAAGTTAAGGGTTCTGAAAAACTCCAATTTTCCTCAGATATTCAATAGCATGTTGTAGAATCTTCATAGCTCTTTACTTGGAAGTTGGAACTCAAAATGAGATGGGATTTGAATTATTTTTCAAAAGACACCAAGAGCTTGTTCATGAATGATGCTTGATTTTCAAATGCTTCAAGTATTAATGATTTTCAAAGTCATTAATAGTATTTTATACCATGGTACAAATGGAACCTTGAAAAAATAACTATACAAGTTAATGAATGAATCAATGCATAATCTGTTGTGCCATTGCTGCCATCATGGCAGAAATGGAATTTTTAATCATGAAATAGTAAGTCTGACTATGAGTTAATACAACTCCTGGAATTTCTGTTAGTGGACAGCCATTAGGCATCCAAGATCGAGAGGAGGGGTGGTACTGAATAAAGAGACATGACAAAAAAACACTTATTTTCTATCTCTAAGTTTTCAGGATTGAAAGGCCAATAACCAGGCAGAATTTGAATACTTGGCTTTGGGGATCACATACCCTCTTAAGTTCAATTTCAAGTCATTTTTGAAGGGGGTTCACATATGGTCATCAAAATTATGAATGGGAACACCATATCTTGTCTTGGGATTTGATTAATAGGAGTGAGTCCATAAAGAAGGTTTTGAAATGTTTTAGAGAGTTTTACTTCAGCATGTTAGGAGGTCCACCAAGTTGCCAACCAGGTGGAAAACTGGCTTACCTACCTAGCTATCTTTGACAAGCTCACATTATCAAAAAATTCCTTTACCACTTCTTCATGAAGGACAAAGGTGACTGGAAAGTTATTATCTTTAAGGACCCCTCTCTTCACCCTTCCAAATCTTGTACCATGACCCATCATCAATCACTAATGAGGATGGGTGAGAACCTTATCCATTAGAGGAAATTTCAACTCAAAATGGGCCTTTTAACTCTAATTCAAATTCCAAGTCATCATGTGCTAGCCAATGAAATTGCTTTAAATTTGAAATACCGTATAGGTCTTAAACACTTTTTTAATATAAATTTGGGGATAGGTATCATAAAAAAACTACTTTTTGTTCTTATTTTCGACATATCTCCTCGTCTTTTTACTCAAATTTCAATCGGGAGAGCTCATTGGATGCAAAATTAAATTCCGTATCCAATGAGTACCCACTCAGCATATTTTTTATGGACCCCGCTACCCCAAAAACAAGAAATACCTGAAAAACATGATGATGACATCATCATCACATTTTTCATATATTTCTTGTTTTTGGGGTAGCAGGGTCCATCAAAAGTATGGCGAGTGGGTACTCGTTGGATGCAAAATTTAATTCCACATCCAACAAGATCTCTCAATCAAAATTTGAGTAAAAACATGGGGATATATGTCGAAAATAGAAACAAAAAAGTAGTTTTTTTTCTTTTCTTCCTCCAAAATTAATAAATATTATTTTATTATTTTAATTATTATTTTATTAATTTTTTTTAGGATGCCCATTTTGAGTTGAAATTTCCTCTAATGACCTCATTAACGAAAGCTCAACCCCCAACTCAATCTCCCAAGTGGGAGATGAGCTCTTTGTACGAGGCTACCAACATCATTTCCAAAGGTGGCAGGGCGATTTCACTACCCATCAAAGCCACATGTTGTTCTTACATTCCTGAAATGAAGCAAAGTAATCATTTAAACATGTTCATACTTCATTCTCCTCTCTGAGTGTTGGGCTAATTTAGAACACAACGCTTGGAAAAACAGACGAGGGCAAATTCATAATGGCAGAAGAAGCAAAGAAACCATGGGGTTTCTATCAATATTTTTTGTTGTGGTAGTGTCCATTTTGGTTACGAGGACAATGAAGGAGCTATCAGAACATAGTTTGAAGAATATATCAGATGGTTTTCTGTGAGTTTTTTACTTGAAAAAAAAACTAATCTAACAATCAGATCCCAATAATGGTGGATTCCAAAAACTGTTTATCATTAAATTAAAATGAATGAGCAATAAAGGGAAAAAAAATCCATTGATGCTCCATATCCACTCATGAAGGGCATCTGGTGGCTCAAGTTTCTATGAGGATCTTGGTTGCAGGCCACTTGAAGGGATTGACGTCTCATTGATTAGGCCATGATGCCCTTTAATTTCAGTTTCATTGCAATTGCTTTAAAGCTAAAGGCTTTCTAGTGCCCATTTTCCAGTTGGTACACATCATGTAGTTGGTAGGGCGTTTTTTGTTATCCCTTACAATCCCATGTCATGGTTGCCTAAAATTTCTCTATTATGGGAACTGCTGCTTCTTAGGATTTGTTGGGTTTCAATAGTGTCAGGATTGTTAGTGCTCTGGGGTGTGGTCAAAATTTTTTAAAAATGTTTTCATTTGGAGTACACTCAACCTAGAGTTGGAAAGTATGGCTTTGAATGTTGTTATTGCAGAGATGATTTGGATCAGAGAGGGAAATCCCACTATCCAGCAAAGGTTTCTCTTCATCGACAAGTATTTAAAAGATGACCACACACCATGTTATAACCAACTAAAGGAAGGAACATTGCACCAGGAGCTTTGTTTTCCAAAAGGCACTATGGAAAAAGAGTTAAGCACCTCATTTAATAGGTAGAAAGTTCCAATATTTGAAAGGGTTTTCAAGAAGGAAAACAACTTAATAAAATATCTATGTTTGGGAAAACCTCAATATGACACGTAATCCATTCCCAACCTAGCCCCACCCAATTGCTCTTGAGTCTCAAGTCCTTGATTCCTAAGAAGGTCCCTATCCCTTCCTTTTGTATGGAAAACATATCAGAAATAGTACCAAGCTTGAAGCTTGATCCAACTCTGTTTTACAAATTCCTCAATTATTGGAATATATAAATGAGGCTACAGTCTATGCATGATTGCAACATAGATTTTATAGAGATGATACATGTTAGATTTTATACGTACTCTTCCATCTAGGAATCCCACATTACAAACATGTTGGTAAGATTGGAGCAATTTGAATATGAAAACAATAAACTTCAGAATGAGGTTACCAATTTAGGAATAGAGTGGTGGAGGTAGCATTCAAATAACTCTTTGGATCCTTTACTCGTGACACCTCTTTCCTTCACAATGTCGTTCCTCTAAAGGATATTAACCTTGAAAGACTATGGGTTGGGGCCAACACCCTTCATCCAATTTAGGACTCTATGGATCATCTAAGAGCCCTGAAAGCTAAGAGACAACTTTCCTCCCTCACCCATAAGATCTTCCTATGTGTTAATCTCATGAAATCCCAACTTGTCAAGCTCACGCAGTCTAGAGAACATGTCAGGGTAGCTACTATTCATCCTGAGTCAAATTGTTCAAACTACTACAAAAGAGGTCAAACTAATTTCTTTCAACAAGTCTTACTGCTAAGGAAGGGGACACATTGTTAGGCTAGTCGTGGGGTGTGCAAATTGAAGTCGTTTAGTTCAATTAAGGGCACAAACTACTGCTATCTCTTGTCATCATTCATAATTGGTTTCTCTCCTTTGAATAGTAACAAACAAAGCAAGTCGTGACCCTCTCCAAGAGGTCATTTCACTTATGAGTAGAGAATTGGAAGTATTTCTGCTTATAGTACTAAAAAGAAAATAAACTGGGCCATCAAAGAGATCAAACTGCAGCGATACTTGATTCTTTTCACTGCTTTTACAATGTCTGTAAGAAAGATGCATTTTCAATTTTGAATGTGACCAGCTGAGCGTGTTCTCTGAGAGAAGGTTCCGTTAATGTTTAAAGGGAGCCTTCTTCTTGGACCGTGGCTGTAGCTTAACATTTTGGGTAACCAGAATGGGGAGTTTGCGAACTTTTAGAGAGTTGGCTTCTCACCAAAATCTACAGGTCATAACAAACATTATGCCATATTTATGTTCCTAAGTTCATTACTGCTAAAGTTCTGGATTTTTTTTTGAATTGTTAGAGTGGCTACAGTTGTAGATGATCTCTGTTGCATTTACATATATATTTGAGGATGGTTGTTGGTCATTTAATCCAAACAATATCAGTTCTGGGTTTATATAATCCATGGTGTTTGTTGTATTAAAAGATATCCAAAATATAAACCATTAAACCCCTACCAAACCAACTACAAGACAATCAAATCTGATTCCTAAAAATTGATGACAAAGTGTTTGCTAAAAGTACCGAACCAGATTACATAAGCAGTTAGAAAAAATTAGCACTAGATTTAGTTGGGGACCTTTACATGGACAGCCTTGATATCTTTGTCTGGGAGAAGACCCCATCCACGTCCATCTGTTTCCATAGGAGTGCCCCTTAGGCTGTGTGACTGGTATAATCAATTACTATCGAAATTATCTTTTGCAGGCTCCTTATCCCATAATCAAGGGAAAACTCAAACATGTCTACATTGTCAACAATCAGAGGTCAACTAATTCACAAACTCCTAAGATGTGAAGGGGAGGTTTAACTTATTTTCACCTACCGATCTGGCCATACATAACATTTGATTCTTGCTGACAGCAAGCTCAGGCAACTTCACGTGCATTGAGGATGCTACAAATTTTTATAATGGAGTCATCCCATGACCGAATCTTTCCTTTGGTCATTTTAAACTTTTGAAAATGCTCTTCAAAATGCTAGTTTGAGAAGATTAGTTTCCATCAAGATACTTCTAAATACTGTCCAATTTCCATCTATAACATATGTGCTATTTTATAGAGCTGGAGACCATAAGGAAACAAATTAAGGAAACCATACTCCTGTTACAATGATAACAAGATAAACCTAAACTTTGCTTGTTTGTAGCAGTCCTAGTTGCTGAAGTTGTGAAATAAATTGCAAGTGGGCAAATATTCAAACCCAAAGATAAGCGCTGGCCTACCCTAAGTGCCTCCTCAACAAATGACTTAGAGATGATTTAGAAAACTCTTCTTCTGATACAAGATCTTCATGGTAACAATTATTTGCATGCACCTTTAATCAAATTTGACGATATTAAATGAGGTCTTGGAAAAGGCCACGCTACCTACAGTTTATCCATTGGATCTAGGAAGGTCTCAGCATGCCCTCCCTTTAACAATTCTAAGAACTCCTATAGTCTCCTATATACAGACAAGATTTATTAAGCAGTAAACGAAGCAGAAAACTTTAGTACAGAAGAAGAGCAAGGCAAAAATACTTCCAACAACAAGCAACTCCTTTGAAATGTCCTAAGGTCTTGATATGAGGTACTACTTTTACAAACTTCTGATCTCTTTCCCTTGACCGAAACATACTTCTTGAATAGTGCATAGAATGCTTAGGAATTAGTCAGATTTGTTGGATATCATATTTTTTATTACTGCTACTCATCTTCAAAAATATTTGAATTCTGTGACATGCTTCTTCACCAATTGAGATGTCATATGCACTGATACAGACTATGACTAAGTTCCTTTAGTGTTTCCTGGTTTTTAGAGATGACACATTCTGGAAGATAGTTTTGGTCATTATATTGTCTCATACCTAGCTGCAAATTATGTTATCATAAGTTGAAAATTCCCCTTGTCACCCCACTCCAGAGTAGGGGGTAACATGCTCTAGCAATGAGGGACATGTTGCTAATATGAAAACTGTAGGAAATGCTCATAGTTGGGTTTAGTTGCTGATGAAGAGCTTGATGGGGAGTGCACTATGTCTCCAAACATTGTAAGTATCAAAACCTTAATTTAATGTTGTTATGAAAACAGGCTTGATGTTAGAAAACCCTCCATAAAATCTTTATGACAAAATGATCCTCACTATACACTCTAGAAAAATGAGCATTTGAATGCAAGCAATCAACCTTCATTCCATCTGTTGAGCCTATGATAGTCTGATTTCCTTTTGGGACAAATAATATGAATAACCTCGTCTGATGATGCTAGCTATGGGTTCCAACACAAAAATGGGGATGGTTCTGTATCCAACGAAGCGTCCTCATCCAATATGCTTGGAGTTAGGACGGTCATGAGGCAATAGAAAATAGAGCGAAGTGGTTAAGACTTTCTTCACTTACTTACATATACCATGAGAATTACATGACTCCAAACCCCATGAAACATCAAAATTTAAAATGTAAAACCTAAAACCCTATAATTAGCAACACAAAACCCTGTAATTGAAGCAGGCATGAGATTCACAACTTATATTCTGTGGCTGACAATATCTGTCGTAGCAGTTTGCAAAAAAACCAAAACATAAACACGTCGACATTGTTCTTAATAGAGCTTCTTATGCTCTTCTAACCCTAACGCATGAACGCCTTATTCGCATGCATTGAATTTACAGACCTATAGTGAAGGAAATCCAAACATAAAGGAATCACGACATTCCAAGAAAAACTTAAAAGATCCCAGCCACCCAAATTTAGAAATATGTTAGCTAAGAGGATGGTCATGTCGTTTCTCATGAAAATAATGCCAAGGAATTTAGCTTAAATGAATAATAAGGTAAATTTGGTGGAGTAAATAAACTTACAGGATCATTTTCAACCTTCCAGGCGGGCCTTATGGTATCATTTGCAATCAATTGGCACGTCATCGATGGTTATATGTGCCTTAAGGTCCCTATCTTGCTGAATATATGTTAACCCTCCTTTTATTTTAAAACGTCATCTTCTTCAACTGCCACTGATTCTCTTTTCTCTGCTTCTTCAATTGTCAACCACCATAGAAACCCCGACCTCAGCCCCAACAAGGAGACGAAACAAAGGCTTCTGCTATTTTTGCTCAGAATTGCAAGTGAGCAAGTAGGTAAATGTGAAAATTCCCCACTAGGAGATCTTCATATATATTGTATACGAGGGAACATCAAATAGAAATTAAACTAACTATATACAACTGACTGTGTTGACATTTGTTATAGTTGCATCAAATGTTGAATTCAGGGAAGCATTACTAATATCAAATTGATTTATGTCATTTATTTTATGGATGGCATATTTATGTGTATTTTGAGTACTCAAAGTGGTTGATAAGTGATAACATGTGTTTTCATATCCTCGACTAATTGAAGTTAGTGGCTTTTCTGCAAATGTAATGCAAACCTTCAAATATCTTGCGGTATCTAGACATGAACTTGTTTTGCAGCATGAAGGAATCACGCTTGCTGTGCTGTTCGGAGGTATGAATAATTCTTCCTCGCCCCTTACAGTTGTAAGTTATCCTCTAATTCCCATGATCCTTATGTAACCAATCAAGTTCTTACTCCATATATATATATATATATATATATATATATATATATATATATATATATATCCAAACCATTAGACACCAAATACACAAAGTTTTATAATGTATATATCATGATCATATAAGGGTGAATATAATAAAATTGCACAAGTTCGATAAATATTTGAAACAAAATGTGTAAAAATCAAGGTCCTAATTGCCTCCAATATCCAAATAACATCTACAACAAATAACTACACATCAACAAAATCCTCCCCTATAATGGGATCCTCATCATTAGTACCCCCATATGCATCCTCATCTAGCCTCTACTTGAATCCTCAAGGGAAATCAATACTAGTGCTTGGTGCTACTAGTGGATCTAAACCCATCCACCTGATCTTTTAACAAGTCAACAACCTCCAGCTTTGGTAAAATAGGCTAACCACATTTAAAATGAGCCAGAAAGATTAAGTTGCATGATACACCTAAAATTGGGTCAAATCTTTGGGTCAAGAGTTCTTTTGTTTTCGAGAGCAAAGCAACACCATATAATGATGGATTCATGTGCACATTTACAAGAAAAATGATTGAAATTCATTGAAGCAACTCCATAATCAGCCTTATCAACAAAACAAGCAGGTGGATAGATATGACTAAGTTATAAAAATCCCTAGGGATACTAGTTCTGAGAAATAGCATGCATATAACTAATGTTTATATAATAAGTTGACTTCTCTTGAAATAAGTAAACTTCCCTTTTTGGGTTTCTATTGTGCAATTCAAGTTATGACATTTGCTTCAACTAGGATTTCTCTGCTTACAGGTCTCACAATTGATCTTACAAGTCTAGCCTTTACTCTTTTGTTGCTTTAAAATCTACCAAATCTCATCACTGCATATTAAACCTTTTATACCAGAAAGGTATTTCAACTATGAAATCTGATCCTATATCCCATAGAAGAAAGACGACGAACTTGTTCAGACTCCCTAGGGCTAGGTGTCTGTGATTCAATATCAGTTTGATTTCGAAGTTTAGAATTCCCAGGGCTAGGTGTCTGTGATTCAATATCAATTCGATTTCGAAGTTTAGAAGTCCCAAGGCTAGGTGTCTGTGACTCAATATAATTTCGATTTCGAAGTTTAGAATGTGTTGGTTTTACGTTAACCAACTCAAAAACTCATGAAAATTGCACACATGCTTCTCTTCTCTGATATTTGCATACATTTTGACCTTTTAGGGATGTTACAGTTCCCTATGTTGGAATACTATGTTGGACAATTCATGATTTCCTCGGACTTGGTGTTTGTTCACATAAGAAAAATTATTTTCATATTTGCACATCATAATTTATTTTCAATTCAACTTGCATATAACTATTACACTATTATTGTTTGTTATAAAAATTAGTTATTGGATTGCAGGGCTAAAAACAAAAGGTTATTTTGCATGTCCAAGATACACCAAACAATTTGAGGGGCGATATTCTAAATATCTACGCAAAGTTATTTATGCAAACAATAGGGTTTTTCTACCACGGGATCATAAGTTCAGAAATCGCCTAAAGAATCAATTTGATGGAAAATTTGAAAATAGACCTCGTCCCAAGGTTATGAGTCCTGCTAATTGGCTAAAAAAATATGAAGATGCTGAATTGAAATCTTGGAATGATTTTTTTTCTTCATGATCATTCAATTGAGGAACTAGAACAAGTTATGGTTGAAATGCCAAAAGGATTGATTTGTACGATATAAAAAGGGAAGAAGTGTTAGAAGCAAGGAGACAGTTTAAGACATTGAACCAAAGGAATATCCCACTTCCCTCGGATCTTTCTGGTGAATGGGGAAAATATTGCACTCTACAATGGATTATTGAACAAATTCAAAACAGAATGGATGAAGAAGGTATAGATGCAAACATAACAAAAGATGAGAGCAACATTTCTAGAGGATGTGAATGAAAGCTAAAGCATGAAATTCTTTAAAAATGTTGCTTTAATATATTCATCAAACTATTAATTATTTAACTATGAATAATCATATTTATTTGCACTAAAATAAATGGCGTTTCACAGGTGAGAAAGTATCCCACAATGTGGGCATATGGTCGCCATTATCGCGTAGAAAGAGTAGATGTAAAGAGATGAACATTTGATTGTGGGGTTATGGTTGATTTCAAGCATACAAGTCGAGCAAGTTCAAAAGATAAAAACATTGTTGAAGGGAATCTTCAATATGTTGGAAAAATACAAGAAATTATTGAGTTGGATTACCGCTTATTCAAATGTTGCATTTTTAAATGTAAATGGTATGAAGCATTTGAGAGGACAAGAAGTCATGATACCCATAGTGGATTGTTTTCTATAGACTCCTCAAAGTACCTACTAGAGGATAAGAAGCCTTATGTTCTACCAATTCATTGTGAGCAGATATTTTTTTCCTAAAAGATAATATAATTATAAGAAGCATTAGTCATCAATATTTTGATAATTCATTTCCTATTGGGAATATATATGTGTTTAATGATAACAATAAAAATGTAATAACAGATGTGTAATATATGGATCTCATTCATGCGCAAGTATTTTTCTATGAAGATATTTTAGATCCAAAATGGATATTTGTCGTTCATGATGATCCAAGATTAAGACATGTTTTCGAAGATGCTTCAATCAACACTGAGAAAACCAATGATGACCAACCAAATATAGTTGAGGGAGAACAAATTGGCATCCATGATGATGTTGAAGTTGAAGAAGATCTAGTAGAAGAATGTGAAGATGATAATGATGACAATATTCCTTTAGCAATATGGAGAAGCAGGGTCATAGGTGCATCTTCAAAAGATGATGTCATGGAGGAAGATGATATTATGGAGGAAGATAATATGGATGATATCAAAAGCAATGATGAAAATAGATATGGTGACATTCATGTAACCAATATAGAAACAAATTTTACTGATACAAAATATGATGAAAGTGAAGATGAGGATGATTACAATACCACTTTAGGAGGATGGTGTAGCAAGAATAATATTAGGTACTTGCAAGAACATTTGAACATTGAAAAGGAAACATTGGAAGACCTAGATGCATATTATAATGTGAATGAAGAATTCTAAATTTATAGTTGGATATTTAATTCATACTTAAATAATATAGTTTTTATGTCCCATTTTAAAATGCTTCATTATTATTTGGTTGCAATAATCATTCAATTACTATGTTTAGAACTCATAATCTAAATTAATGTGTTGATTCTTATCTCTATACTCGTTACCTAGTGCAATGTCCTTAAAATGTTTATAAGTTAATATGACTTGGTAGCCAAAAATAACAATAATTAGTTGGATAATAGTTATTGTGGTTAGTTTCATCTATTGGTTGATAATGGTTAGAAGTGATATGAAGTTATTCGTTGAGAATTTAAAATTTTTATATATGTATATTGTAGAAGTTGTCATATGCATGTACATACAAATATAACTTGTGCAGTTGAAGGAATTGGTTAACACAAATGTACGTAAACTACACTCTAGCAAAAACCTTTGATTATTTTATGTATAATCTAACCTTTAAAACAAATATGATTCACTTAAACATATATATAATCCATGTAGTATTCATATAGATATTCAAATGGGATTTCAATTAGATTATGCGATTCACAACTACCCTCCAAATCAAAATACTTTTGATTAACTATAATAGGAAATGAAAAGTAAGATGCCAAATCGAGGAAACCTCATATTTTGATTTTGTTGTCACCTTTGTTCATCAAATCATCTTTTTTCCACTTTAGCAACATCTTTATATAATGTGCCTATTTTTTCACCTAGACATGAATCTAGCACAAGTAGAGTTTAAATGTAATTTATTTTGGATGTTAAAGTGGACGCAATTTGTGTCCATTTTAGCATCATCATGATATAGACCACCTAGTTTTGCACCTATACAACCTAGGATAAGGAGAATATAAATGTAATTGATTTGGGGTGCTAAAGTGGACGCAATAAATGTAATTGGTTTGATGATAATGACATTCACAATTATGTGATTATGTGATAATGATGATGACAATGTTGTTGATGATGATGACAATGACAATGATGATGAAAATGATGGCAATGACGATGAAGTTGACAATGATGTGATTATATGGTGATGATGATGATAATAATAATGATGACGATGACAATTATGATGAAAATGATAATGACATGATAAATTATGATGACGATGATGATGATGATGCTGATCCTTATAAGAAACTGTTGGTAGAGGTAAATAAACCTAGTTTCACTACAAGCTCCAAGATTAAAATGTGCTCAATCATAGTTATAAGTTATGCATGCTTAATATTGTAACTGTATCCCACTTGTTATGCGTGCTTTAAATTGTAAACATATCCCATATGCTTTAAATGATGACGATGATAAACTAGATGACAATGACAGTGATGATTTTTTTGATGATGACGATGATGGAAATGATGATCATCATCATCGTCGTCGTCATCTTTGTCATTGTCACCATGATTATCACAATAGTCATCATCATCGACATAATCATCATTCATATCATCATCATCACCATTGTCCTTGACATCATCATCATCACTATTTTCCTTGACATCATCATCATCATGATTATTGACATTTTCATCAGTTATTCATCATTACCTTTGGCATAAGAAATAACATCTACCCAAAATATGTGATTAGTGGAAAAGGGTCATGGAGGACACATACAATTTATGCATGAAAAATATCAACTTATTTTTTAAGATGATCAACATCATAATTCTCATTATATTCATCATCGTTGTCATTGTCATCATCACCATCATCATCATTCATTTCATTGCCATCATAATCATTGTCAATGTTGTCATTGTCATTATCCTCATCATCATCATTGTCATCGTTCTCCTCATTATCAACAACATTATCATCATCATCGTAGACATCCTCAATATCATAATCATTATCCTTGTTGTTATCTTCAACATCTGGGTGTAAAACTGGATACAAAAGTGGATAAAAACATGGATGCAAAAAAGGATGAAAACATGGATGCAACAAAAGTAGGCACAAAAGTGGGCGCATAATGGGGTGCACCAAAAATGGATGCAAAAGGTGATGCAAAACTGGATGCAAAAAATGATGCAAACGTGGAAGCAAAACATGATGAAAAAAGTGGTGCAAAAGTGGATACAACCATGGATGTAAAATTGGATACAAAATTGGATGAGAAAGTGGATGCAACAAAAGTAGAAGCAAAACTAGATGCAAAAGTAGATGTAAACACCCAACGCAAAACCCAATGCAAAAGTGGATGCTAAAATGGATGCAATAACTAATGTAAAATTGAATACAAAAAAAGATGCAAATGTGGATGCAAAAGTTGAAGCAAAAGTGGGTGTAAAAGTAGGCACGAAAATGGGTGTGAATTGGGACGCGACAAAAGTGGATGCAAGAGTGGATGCAATAGTAGATGCAAAAAAAGATGTAAACATGGATGCAAAATGGGATGAAAATGTGGGTGCAAAAGTGGACGAAAAAGTGGATGCAAAAATGGCTGAAAAAAAATGAGATGCAAAATTAGACTCAAAACAGGATGTAAAATTTGATGCAAAAATTGGCACATGAAGGGATGCAAAAAAAGAAGCAGAAGTGGATGCAAAAGTGGATGTAAAAACAGATGCAAAAGTGGATGAAAAAAAGGGCGTAAAAGTTGAGGCAAACATGGATGTAAAAGGGGCCACAACAATAGTTAAATGTACAAACTAGGCACAAAATTACTTGCAAAACTAGGCTCAAAACCTATCGCAAAACCTAGCGCATAACCAGGTGCAAAACCCGATGCAAATTACGCCGCAATTTGCACTAGATTTAGAAAAAGGATGCAAAAAATTCCTAAAATAGAACCAACCCATGAAATTGTGCCATTTTGTCCAAAAATGAAGAAAAATACACTGAAAGATGGTCTAGACGCAAAAAAGGATGCAAAAAGAGACACTAAATCCAGTTTTTGTTGTAGTGATTTCTTGAGTAAAATCAATATTGGGTGGGGAGGACTATCATGTCCCCATCCCAATGAGTCTGCTAGTTGACAATGTCTCACCCACCTACTAGCTCCCTAGGTTGGGGAGGAGGCACTAAATATTTTAATAACGGAGCTATGGTACCCAAGAGAACCTTATTTTTTCATTTACACTTTAATTTGGGTCATACAATTAATAAATATGGATAAATAAAGTGGAATTGCTTCATAAGGACATTTGGAGGTTCATGGAGATATTGGGTAGCTAGATTATTCCTTACACATGTCATAAATTAACACCAATTCAAAATGATGAATGGTGTAACATTATTGGAGGGTGAATAGCTGTCAAATAACATATCATGAGCCTAAGTATTCGAATGGGTGAGGAGGAGTGACTCCCCACAGAAGAGGAATATCCTAGGAAGAAACTAGGTTCCATTTGGAGAGAGATTCCCTACATTTTATGACAACAATGATGGGATATTCTATGACAACTCAGACCTGATTGCGGACATGATTGCATAATTATGACAATGTGACATGTCAGGACTAAAAATAGCCTCCAAGAGAGAACATTTGGAGCTAGGTGGCAGTAATTCGAATTTGGAGGAAGATGAAGGGTTGAGGAGAAGGACAATCCTCATGGAGGTTACTAAAAATCAAGGATGAGCTGGAGGAAGCCTATGGGAGTGAATTATACCTTGGAGGATATTAATAGGGTTATAAAAATATTTCATGAGGAATGAGAATGGATTTTGATCATTTAGGTATTTTCCTTTGGCATTTTGTTAAGCACTAGCTTTTCCATTGCACGATGAGTGCTCACTTATCGTGCAAATAAGCCAATTTGAAGAGAGTGAGATTCTCATCCAAGTTGGATGTGGGAGAGGCCACCATGACCTCTCATGTAGATATTAATGGGGTATTTTTACTGCAGATAAGCTGATGCTACTTTTTGTTACCCATCTCTCCTCCCATTCTCTCAATCCCCACTTCAATATTTCCATATTTCTCTATGATGGCGCACATGTGCAAATGGTGGTTGCGCCCCATTGAGTCCAGTTGATTCCCAAGAATGGGTTAATTATTTATGTCTCTTTATTATGTATTAAATCCTCTATATAATCCTAAATCAGGATACATACATATGAAAATGTCCACATTTCCAAGCTTTGTTGTGACTAGTTTCCATGTCTTGATTTCCCATTTCAATGGAGTTGTATATCTAATGTATGTTACGACTTGGATCTGATTTTTTATGTTGTTGGTGAGATATAAATATGATTTTAATGGTACATATTAATTATCCTCTATTTTAAACCATTATATACACCATTTGTGAGTCGAAGTTGAGCTTTTACATGTCATTTCCCTTAAGCAATTATCACTAAATTTATGCATTTGAATATGAAACTTTACACCTCTGTCGTGGAATTATTATCCATAAAAAATTAAATTAAATTAAGCCTAATAATAGTCCCTATACTCTATTTTAAAATTTGGGAGGGTCACATAGGATTTGGAGAGCCATTTCTGGTCACACCCTAGGGGGAATTGCATCACAAATTACAAGTAATTTTACCATTTTTTACAATGTTCCAAAATCAAGTTGCAGATGCCTATAAACTGTCATAAATTTATCATAGAGACAATTTAGTGGTCCTAAGACTCCCCATATTAGTCCCTACCAAAATCGAGACCCTCTTGTGGCATTCGAATCCCCCAGAGTGAAAACTAGTCAAGGAAATTTTTCCCCAAATTCTGACTTTGTTGGGAATTTTTGAATTAGATCATTACAGATGGTGTGGCCCAGGCTAGGTTTGATCCCCATTTGAACAAAAAAAATCTCAATCCATATATAATTATATCTTATAGATCTTATAATTATATCTTGGAGATCCATAGTTAGTCATCGTTAATTTTAATTAAACCAAATTTCTAATTAATCTTATATTAAGTCATGTAAAATTTAAAATAAGAGTTTGTGTTAATGACACAAGGGCATCTAGTCTAGGATCGCCTAGTACTAATTGACGTAGAAAGGATGACTGAAAGGATGTTGATGACGGTCCAGGTGGAGAAATGGGTATTGTGTGAGCCCATGCGATCGAGATAAAGTAGTGCAGTCAACGAAAAATAATCAATGAGAGTTGGTTGAGTTGTATACCATATAAGAGAAGGAAAGAGCCTGCATTCGTAAGAGAAAAGTTGAATACATTCTATGTGAAGGCAGGGCTAGTGGACATGGATGGTTGTGAAAATACTAATATGCATCTTGAGGAAGAATTCCAAGTTGAGTGAAAGGTAAGGGATAGTTGGATGAATGGGAAGATCGGTAGTGAATCTGACAGAAAGGATACATACTATAGTTAAGTGGTCGAGGGAGAAAATGATGAAAATAATGAGTTAGAAGACCTAGCAATGTGACCAAGCCAGTAAATATCAAAGGATCAATAGGTATCAACTAAAGGGAAGTAGTCAAAGACCAAGAATTGGGAAGGTCAAGCTTTAGGCAAACATAGATAGAATAATGACAAAAGGGATGGTTGAGTGGTCAAGTCGAAGCAAGTAGTCAACATGGGTGAAAATGAAAGAGTTGCAATTGGGGAAGAGGCTAGTTTTGTTTGGTCGTGGAAATCAGGAGGTCAACGAGTGGAGGGTCGACATGGAGGAGGAATCAACTTGGGAATTTTGGCCAGCTCTAGTCGACAATGGGCGATGAAACAAAGGAATATGGTGTCGCAAGGAAGGAAGAGCAGGACAGTGAACATGATGAATGGTGGAGCAGAGGAATTATATTACCACTGATGATAAAGAATAATACCACATGAGAAGGTATCCCAATTGAAGGGAATGTCAACGGATGAGTGAAAGGATATGGCACAACAGAAATGTTGCAATATGTGACTAAAGAGATCTGATGAGTACCGGTTATGAGTCAATCGATGAGAAACTCAAGAATAGAGTAGTTTGGGTAGTTGCAGCAGTAATGATACTACACGAGGATGCGAAATGGAATTGCACACCAGGTATATTTCTAGAGGAACATAGAAACTTCTAGAAACCACCTAAGCAGGAAGCTAAAGTTGTATAAATAGTGGGAGAGGCAAAGGAAGAAGGGGCTCAGACCCTTGGAAATTTATTGGTATTACTCCTTTGAGTTGGAGACTAAATATGTATAGCCATAGGTTTAAGTTATAATGCAAAGGGATGACTGATCCTTAAGGGAATTCACCCTTAGTTGTAATAATCCATGTAATTTGAGTTTCAATCATTAATACAAGCCATAATCCTTGGATTTATATTCGTTTTGTGTTTGATTTTTGTCATATACATTTATGTGTGGTTGTTGTGAGTTGTGTGACTCTAAAAGTGATTGGTCGAGGGCCCTTATATCAGTTGGTATCAGAGAAAGAGTATACTATGTGGAGAATCTAGTTGCGATCGGACAAAGGGGGAAACTCCTGTTGTGGTTTCGTATGTTTTTCAAGGAAGTGGAACCCAATTATGATTTGGATAAGAATGATAAATCCTACAGGAGGTAGGGTTGAGTTTTTCAAAACCACGATTGTTGAGTAGAGCATCCTAAGAAAGTCGAGGAGATTTGTAGCTCCATATCTCTATTTATGGGTAGAGTTGTAGGTAGTTGAAGTGAAGAACTAAATGACTCCAACATGTGTGTTGTCTAGGGTTGACCAGTACCAAGCCAAATACCATGAGAAGAGGACTTCAACAATGGAATATTTGGTTGAGTATCAACTGGAGAAGAGGAGAACTCGGTTGAATATAGGAAGGAAGGAATCAATTCCAACATCAAAGTCAATAAAGGATGTTGAGGGGAAGTAGAGGAAACAAGGACATAGTCGAGGAGTCTAGAAGAAGAATCCATAATGCAATGGTGTAGGAGTACCAAGGTCAAGAGAAGAGATAACCTTGAAGAGATATGAAACACATTAATGGAGACAGTCTTGAAAATAGAAGGGATAGAGATAGCTCTAGGGATAGAGAGGATATCGAGACCAGATTATATGATGAAGACCCTAGTGACGGGTAAAATAATCCTCACAATCGAGGATACTTACGGGACCCATGGACGGATCGAGCAGAGACTTGAGATGCTAGAAAATGTCCCTAAAAGGATCCAATATGAGGAGATGATATCTTCCACATAAATGGTCGAATCTGTAAGACCAGAGAAACAAGGGGAGTCAATCAAAAGCTCCCAAAAGTAGTTGGTTGAAGGGACTGTCTGTATAATGGAATAACATATGGATAAGGTTAGGTCTAACAAGGCCATAGAGAAATCAAATGGAAGGGTTTTCAGTGAGGTGAAGGAACAGTCGAAAAAATATGGATCTGATGAGATAGAGCAGCAGTCGAATGAGGAGACTATCGATAAGATGGTTGGTTGGGTTGAGGAGATAACTGAAGAAGTAGAGGTGCAAGGCGACCTTCACCTAGGGAAGTCCAAAGGTGATATTACTTATGATTTTTTTTATAGGAATACCAAAATGACCGAGGTAGAGAAGTGTAAAGAATACTACCAAGGAGCTCATGACGATGAAGAATGCCTAATATAGGAGGTCTGCAAGAATGCCTAGAAGAGGTAGAGAGTTTGACCAGCGAGTTGAAGGAGCACTTACAAAGGAGTGTAGAGGAATATGGTAATAAGGCCATAATGAATGCAGAGGTAGTAGAAAACATGGACCAAATTCGATTTCCATGGTTGAATAAGGAATATAAGTTAGTCATGGAAGCTAAGACAACACCGACAACAATGATTTTATCAAAGACTGTGAAGGAACTTGCATTCAACATGCAAGATGTTGAGTTTGTGTTAACGGAGGGAATAGGTCATGAAACTTAGGAGAATACGAATGCATTCAAAATATCCTCAATGGTGTTGTTGTGGAAAAACAACGTACATTAGACCTACATGATGTTGAGTCTGTTTCTAATGAGTGAACCACCTTGGAGGGAGAATTTGACAAAAGCAGTCGAGCTAAACTAAGAAGTTTTGGGAAGGTTAAAAAAGAGTTTGAAGAAAGGAGAAAGGTTAAGGATGAATCACAATGGGAAGCCCATCTGAAGTATCGAAACCAGATAGAAGTTCCTAGTGAAGAAGATAGTAAATGAGAAAGTAAGTGGAAATGTATATCTATACTTTATGAAGGTTATAGTAAGGAATGAATTTCGTTGAGTTGCAGAATATATGACATAGGATGGATCAAGTTGAAGAAATGTTGATGGAAATGGTCGATGTGTGGATTGTTCGGTCCAAGACCATGTACCCAAGTTTCGACAGTTAACTTCCCCAAGGAATATGGAAGCAGTTAAAGTTTTCCAACTTAAAGGACTGAAACAAGTTGGAAGACAATTGACCAAAGTGGCATCAGAGTAAATTTGAATTCTAAAATGGGCCTAAGGAAAATAACAAAGTAATAGTTAAAATAATAAAATAATAGTTATTAATTTTGGAGGAAGAATGAAAAAACTACCTTTTTGTTCGTATTTTTGACATATCTCCCTGTGTTTTTACTCAAATACTGAGTGGGAGAGCTTGTTGGATGTAGAATTCAATTCTGCATCCAATGAGTACCCACACTGCATAATTTTGATGGACCCTGCTACCCCAAAAACAAGAAATACCTGAAAAAATGTGATAATGACATCATCATCACATTTTTTCAGGTATTTCTTGTTTTTGGGGTAGTGGGGTCCGTCAAAAGTATGCAGTGTGGGTACTCGTTGGATGAGGAATTGAATTCCACATCCAACGAACTCTCTCGCTTGAAATTTGAGTAAACACACAGGGAGATATGTCGAAAATACGAACCAAAAAATTTGTTTTCTTTTATGAAAAATATGTCAATTCAACCATTATGGTTGACTCATTTTATTGAAATTCTATTGGTTCTTGAATTCCAACTCACAAAATTTATTGTTGGCATGTTTTCTTATAAGGCCCATTTTAGACCCCAAATTTCCTCTAATGAAGGAATGAATATTCCTCTAAGTACATGGTATAAGTTTCGACACTACCACCAAAATAAATGCAAGTATCAAGATCTTATAGAAGAAGAATCCTCATCTTGAGGACAATATTTTATTAACCTAGATCCTAGAGAGAATGATGCAAGGGCATTTAGTCCATGATAAACTAATATAGATCGATGTCATAAGGATGACTAGAAGGATGGTGATGACCTTTTAGGTGGATAAATGGATATTATGTGAGCCCATGCGGTCGATTCAAAGTAGAGTGGTGAATGGAAAATACTCCATGAGAGTTTGTTGAGTTGTAGACCAGACAATAGAAGGAAAGCAATTGGTGGTCGCAGGAGAAAATTTGAAGACCTTTTATGTGAAGGTGAGGGAAGTGGACCTAGATGGTCGTGAACATACCAATATCCATCTTGAGGAAGAATGGCAAGTCACAATGTAAGGCAAGGGACTAGTTGAAGGACTAAGCAGAATGACAGTGAAGCCGATAAAGAGGATACCTACTATAGTTAAGTGGTCAAGAGAGCTAATGATAAGAATAATGAGTTAGAAGACCTGGAATTGTGACCAAGCCAGTAAAGATCCAAGGATCAAGAGGTGTTGATTGAATGAAAGCAGTTCAAGACCATAAATAAGAGAAAGTTGGGCATTTGGCCAACACAAATAGAAGAATTACTAGAGGGATGGTCAAGTGCTCAAGTCAAAGCAAGGAGTCGAAATGGGTGAAAACGATTGAGTTGTAGTCTGGGCAAAGGTTAGTTGTGGTTCGTTGTGAAAATGAGGAGGTTGATATAAGTGGAGGGTTGACATGGAGGAGGAATCATCCTAGGAATTTTGGCCGACTGTGGTTGATAATGGAAGATGAAACAAAGGAATATGGATTAGCAAGAAAGGTGGAAATGGATAGTCAGACATGAAGATTTGTAGAGCAGAGGAGTCATATTAACATCAATGATAAAGAAGAAGACCACACGAGAAGGTAGCGAGTCGAAGGGAATGTTGATAGACGAATGAAAGGATATGGTGTAGCAAAAATGTCCATGCAAAGGACTAAAGAGATCCAACGAGTACTAGTTGTGATCCGATTGATGAGAAACTCAAGAATAAAGTAGTTTGGGTAGTTGGAGCAATAACAAAAATAGGTGAGGATGCGAGATGGCACATCGAGGAGATTTCTAGAGGAAGCTAGAAGCTTCTAGAAACCACCTGAGAAGAAAGGTGAAGTTGTATAAATATTAGGAGAGGAAGAGGAAGAGGAAGAAAGGGCTCAGACCCTTGGAAGTTTATTGGTATTCCTCCTTTGAATTGGAGATGAACCACGTATAGCCATAGGGCTAAGTTGTAGTGTACATGACCGACTGAGCCATAAGGGACTTCACCCTTAGTTGTAATCATGTATGTAATTTGAGTTTCAATCATTAATACAAGCCATAATCCTTGGCCTTATATGTGTTTTGTGTTTAGTTTTTTTGTATGTATTTATGCATGGTTGTTGTGAGCTATGTGACTCTGAAAGCAAGTGGTCGAAGCCCCTTGCATCAGTTAAACTTTTAATTACATCTTGAAATGTTTATATTTTCCAATTTAAGATTGATGAGGAAAGGTCTTCTATATATATATAAATATAACATAGAGCACTTTACATGTATGTAAATTTCTCAAGCTTGTAAATATTTTCAAATCTACTTACCAAAAAAAATAACTATAAATATAATTTATTCATATTATTAAGATTTCCTTTTACTATATGCCTAGTGAGTTTAAAAGATAAAAAAATCTTATATTGAGCTCCAAGACATCATTTTCCACTACATACATAATTAAAGCTTAATTTTTTAATCTTATTTCCATATATTCATATACGAGACTAATGATTTTTATCCATATTTATTAGAGTTAATTCAAAACTTGATCTCATATTGTTCCAAAAAGATTCTTTTGTATGGTTATAAATTATCAAACATATATCGACCTTGATTTTTTTTAAGTGTAAATGTTAGTTAATTTGAAAAAAAAATGTCTTATTCTCAATAAAATCTACAAAATGAAATTGATCATTTATATATAATGGTTATAAATTATTTTTAAAATTTAAAAACATAAATCAATCTCATTTATTTATTTAATTTAATTTTCAGTTTATAAGTTAAAAAAAGAGCATTTCTTACTTCACATTTTAATAAATTCCAAAATTGATGAAGACCAAAAGACAAAATTGCATTTAAAATCAAATCAGCAATTTACATTTTGATAAATTCCACAAAAATGATGAAGACCAAAAGACAAAATTGTATTTAAAATCAAATCAGCAATCTTCACATAAGTTAAAAACAGAGGCTTTCTCTACTTCAAGGCAAAAAAAAACATGGTTGAGGTAAACATTTGTTCTCAACCCTAACCCATGCATTCCGATGCAACAATCCATTACCAAATCATAACCCTTGAAATTAAATCCATAGTCCTTTTGTAGCTCCCATAGCTCCGAAAAGAGATATGGCCTCAAACTCAGGCTATCATTAACACCCTAAACGCGCTAATTGAAAATGAGCTTCCTAGCTTCAACGATGGAGAAACCTGACAACCTGAAAATACATCACAAAGAAAATCTTATGCGACGAGCATTACAAAGTAAATTTAATGGGAAACTTGACAGCCGCAAAGTACGAATACAGTGAAAATTTAATGAGAAATGCAATGAAATAGGAGCGCGAGCATACTGGGATCTTTCGCTCTCTCTTCTAACGGTCTGCTTCAACGTTCTGGATTATCATTTGATGCATTCTTTTGAGGAATATCTGGCGGAGAAACTTGTCTAAGTTGTTCTTAGAAGATCCTCCTTCCTCTACTGCTCGCTTGGCAGTTTCCTTCACTTTTCCACTTCTTTTCCTCATTTCATCTCCTTCCTCTCCTTTTATCAAAGTCCTCACCAACATCGCCAACTCTTCTCGCTTCACCGTTTTTTTCACCTGCATTCCTATTCCCCACTCTTCACAAACGAATTTCGCATTTGTTTCTTGCTCGGCAAAGTAGGGCCAGCACATCATCGGCACTCCAGCGCTTATGCTTTCCAAAGTGGAGTTCCACCCGCTGTGAGTTAGAAATCCCCCCACAGACGAGTGAGACAGTACCTTTATCTGGGGCGCCCATCCCACCAACAGACCTCTATCCTTGGTTTCTTCCATGAATTCCTTGGGCAATATGGCAGATTCACCATGAACTATATCTGGCCTCACAACCCACAAGAAGGATTGGTTGCTGGAGGCCAATCCCCATGCAAATTCGAGGAGTTGTTCATTAGACAAAACTGCAATGCTTCCCAAACAAACGTACAGGACAGAGCATGGCTTTCGAGTATCTAACCATGTGAGACAGCTACTTTCTTCTTTCCACATACTCAATTCATCTGCAGTTCCATCTTTATCTTCACAATGGAGTGACTGAGAAAGCATCAGAGGACCAATGGCATAGACAGGGAAGTTAGCAGAGAGTGCCTCCAAGACTGGGCCTTCGAGCTCATCGAATGTGTTAAGTATTAATGCGGCTGCAGATAACGTGCCTTGGCTTTGAATTATTGCATTTTGAAAGATATGATCCGAAGAGTCTGTGACTAAGCAGCAGCTGGGAAGCTCCCTCAACCGCAGCGGGGGCATTCCGGGGACGCAAGTTATTCTCACTTCATCGAGATACTCACTGCTGAGGCAGCTCTCATCTGTCAAACATAAACAATATACTATCATATCAAAATATATAACCATAGAAATTGACAAAGTTCATTATTTTAGTGTTAAAACCAGAGAAAGTCCTCTAAAATATTTAACCATAGAAATCGTCTAGAGGGTTTTGACGTTGACAAAATCTACCCTGTGTTTTGACGTTAAGAAAATCGAAATCGGTGTGTTCCAACCAGAAAGAAGAGCGCGCATTCATTGCCCACTATTACATCTATTCATATTTGCCAAATCATTTTCTTTCATATCAAAAAATTTATCAAAAAATTATTTCCTACCACATATTTTATTAAAATCCAATGATGATAATATTGAAAATAAGTTTGTGCTATCATGACCTAATAGGAACTGAAAAGTAGAATCTATTCAAACCGGATGTAACGAAATATGTCACTCTGACGATGATGATAATATGATAAAAATGAAAAGTAGATGATAATATGATAAAAATGAAAAGTAGATGTGCATGATTGACTTATATGAACTTTTTGAACTCTTTATTTCTTTTTCAGCGCATCGAAAATTCCTCCTATCTAGAATGTGATCTGGAGCAGGCCAGCATAGTCTAAAGTCTTTGAAGTTTCTTTTGAGATTTTTTTATTGAAAAATTTAGGTTTGTTGAATTTTTTTTTCAAGGTATAATAGGTTCAGTATCTTCCAAAACCCTAAAATATCTAGATTATACAATTAAAATAATGACTAGCCCTAGAATGTCTTGTTTTCTATTTTACAAATAAAATAATGAATAGCCCTAGAAAGTCTTGTTCTATTTATACTTGAAAGTTGTAGAGATAGAATTAAGTGAACATACTTTGGAATTTATATAAGTAAAACCAATTAAATTATTAAATTAAAAAAAATAAAAATTTAACAATATCAATTAAATTGAGGTTATAAAAATGATCTGATTGCAAAACTTCTAAAAGAGATGCAACCTACAATCCAATAGAGAGACTGTATAACATCTTTTATGTTTATAAACTGACCTGTCAAATTACACATATACTTTAAACAATTTGAACTATGAAAACTGACTTGAAAACCCAAAACTTCTAAAAGAGATGCAATCTATAATCCAATAAAGAATGTATAACTTTTTTTTATGCTCATAAACTGACCGGTCAAATTACACTTATACCTTAAACAATTTGAACTATGAAAACTGACCTAAAAAACCAAAACTTCCAAAAGAGATGCAATCTATAATCCAATAAAGAATGTATAACTTCTTTTATGCTCATAAACTGACATGTCAAATTAGACTTTACCTTAAACAATTTGATCTATGGAGCCTGACCTAAAAACCAAACCAAACGTCTAAGTATTAGCTTACTCCCAAACGTCTAAGTATTAGCTTACTCCCTTATTATCTATTTCTTAAGCAGAATCTCACGGTTAAAGTGTCGACTGTAGCATTCATCTATTGTGATCAACGAGATAATATATATTTTTTACTTACCTTTGAGAGGAAGATATCCTTTCTTGATTAGAAGAGGCATGGCGAAAAAACCCATGAACCCGCAGGCACTGGTCGTCCAGAAGGCGACTCTGGGAACACCATATTGGTTTGCAATATCCTGCGTCGTCTTTGATAAAAGCCCATCCGTCACTATAAATGTCACCGGAGGAACGTTGGGAAGATTCTGCAGTTTCTCCATCAACTTGTGGAAGTGCATATAAGCATTATCATCCATGGATTGGAAGAGCTCAAGAAGATTTTTAGTACTGCGTTCGTGTTGGGCAGGCAGTCCATCCGGCACAGTTTCGAATTTTATGTTATATACATTATTCATCTCCTGCTCACGATGGTTTCTACTTCCACCAGATTCCGCGAGGCGCTTTAGAACAAATTCAGTACTGACAAAAGTGACATAGAAACCGCGGTTGGACAAAATCTTGGCCAAGTTCATGAAAGGCTTGATATGGCCCTGTAATGGAAATGGAAATAATAGGGCGTGGGGGCGCCGATGGTCGACTGAAACTGACTGCGCTTCCATGAAGGGCACTGAGAAGGATTTGGATTCTGCAACGAGCGCAGAGATACACAGTTAGTCTCTCGGAAGATACATGAGCGTATGGCAACAATTGAGTATATATAGGCCATAATAACGAGAGAAAATGAGTACATGATGCCTCAACTAATTTTACAGTAAAAGACGTAGGAAGGCCATTGTTGACCCAGATCCAGATATCAGTCACAGTGTGAATTGGGACTCCCATGATTCTAGATGGTGATGGTGGGGATAACATCCTTCCATCCTTATGAATATTGAATATGAGTGCAGTACGGGTGACAACTTCACCCCCACCCTCAATTTTATGGTTAAATCATCGGTCACACAAGTCATGAATGTGGGGTTAAGTGGTTTTTGCATAATTTTACTTTCGCCCTTACTTTTGTGAAGTTGTGTAAACATTATCAATTTCCCACTTCGTCGTACAGATGTTGTTGGTATTGGGTAGAGATGAAATTCTGATTAAGAAAATTATTTAACTACCATGTGCACCTTAATGATGAGAATTGCATAACTTCACATTCGTAGTATTACTTTTGTGAAGTTGTGTACAACATTATCAATTTCCCAGTTGCATTTTCATGTCACTTTCGTCGTAGATATGTTGTTGGTATTGGGTAGAGATGAAATTCTGATTAGGAAAATAATTAAGTCCCATATGCACCTTAATGATGAGAATTGCATAACTTCACATGCATAGTATTCTTATCTTTGAAATGGAGGTGAATATGTAGTCAAAGGTATGCAAATCTACTCACCTTCACGATGGGGGTTGAGAAAGATGTGTGCGACCAAATTTACGGTGGAACTTATGCTTCTACCTTGTAGTTATGGTGATGGATTAGAAGTTTAAGTTGTGTAAATTTAGACTAATTATGGTGATGGATTAGAATTTTAAGTTGTGTAAATTTAGACTAATTTTATGATGGATTAGAAGTTTAAGTTGTGTAAATTTAGACTAATTTTATGATGAGGACTTAGAAGTTAGGAAAGAAATTATGCAAACAAATTTATGGTTGAGTTTAATGATTGGTTTATTAGAACGTTAAGAGTTGGGGGTCAAAGTTGTGTAAACATGCTTCATTCTCATGATGAGGGTGGAAGTTAGGGAGATGATCACGAGGGTGGAAGTTAGGGGAATGAAAGTTGGTGATCAAATTTGTAAAGATTGATCTACTAGGTGGTGGTTAGAGAGATGGAGGTTGATAGTCAAAATTATGAAAATTTTTGCCACTCTCATAATGAGGGTGGTTTTTAGAGAATAATTTGTGTAACCAAATGCATAGTGGTGAGACATAAAGTTATGAAAATGAAGAGGATGAATGTGAGTGTGAAGTTTACATGTACTTTATATTAACCAAATTTTTATTGATAAAATGGTTTTAGATTTTCAATTATATAAATATATTTTAACTTTGATTTTATCTAAAATGAATTAAATAATTAAAGTATAAACAATCCCTCAAGGTTATAAAGGTTTATTATTTAAAAAATATATCTATAGATTTATTACTGAAATTGATTTTATTAAATAAAACATTTCAAAATATATTAAGAAAAAATAAACAATTAAAGCACACATATTTCCCCATATTTATATAATTATTAAAAGTGTACAATTCAAAAAAATTTAACCCATTTTACATTTGAATTAATATAAATTAAATTACAAACTAAAATATATGAAAAATTAATAAAATAGTAAAAAAACTAATGTATAAATAAAAATTTAATTATAATAATTATAATAGTGATTAAACGAGGATGTGGGTGTGAGCTTGTCCCATCAACAACTCATAGCACCTTGCTTTGGGAGCCGACTATGTGGCACATGCATGTTGGGCTCTTAACTCCCCTCCTCGACCCCCCAACACTTCAATGTGGGCGAGGGAGGACGTCCCCTCCGAAGTTGGATGAGAGATGAAGTTGTTCCATCACCATTAATTCTAGTTTTGATGGCGGTTGATTTGGATCATGTGGGCATTAAGATTGTACAACACAATTGGTTAAGGTGGCGAGAGATGGACGGGGAAGGGAGCATTCGATGGCTCTCTGTCGTGCTTCATGGTATTTGTATTTGGTTTTTCTCCTCGACTCCACTCAGTTGGTTCTCCCTGTAGCACAAAGGTTTTAGTTTTCTTTCGGTTTTGCAGTAGTACTCCTCCCGTCGGTTGCATAATCATGCTCTGGTTTCTACTATGTCGATACAACGAGGAACCCCGAGAAGAGGAAGCAGTGGTCAGGGAAAAACTCAGTGTGGCTTAAGTTTGATGGTCAAGGAAGTATACCAAGAATAAATATCCATGCATGTCTAGGTCTTAATCAATGACTGGGAGGCTCAATTGGTTAACGAACATCTAGCCACTGGTAGGGGTGACGAGAAAATTGACCACTAATTCCTCATAAAATATATGATGGGCACTCTTATAGAGGATATGCTGGGAAACTGGAGCTTGATACACACCATGGTTCTCTCAGCCAAAGCCAAGTTGATAGACCTAGACAACCATCTCAATGGCATGGATTCCACCTTTTCTTGGAAGTGCCTAGCTAGCGGGTAGAGACAAGCTAGCAATACAAAGGTGGCATGCAGCAGAGAAACAGGTGGAAATTTGATGGAAAAGGAATCTTCTCTAGTTCAGACGACAGTTAGCAGCGTTCCTTTTCCCATCCCCACTACCATCGAACCTCTGTTCAAGCGCGTTCACGACAGCGAGGAACCGAGCGGGAAGTCTTCTCCCCTTCGATTAAAAAATCTTGTTACCAACTTTGATGATGGGGCATGGGGATGGCCCATCTTGGAGGAGGTTCCCCCTTCGTAATTTGTGGTTATGTCTCCTTTGAAGGATCTTCCTCCCTCGGGATTGGATTTCCATTTCAAGTCTTTCTGTTACAATCTGGTTTTTAGTTTTATGTTAAAATCTTGGATAAATTGCTAAACAGTGAGGTACATGCCTATTTTTTGGTCTCCTATGCTAGCAAGTTTTTTTCTTTTCATGATCATACTAGAAGGGTCTATAATTTTTACTGGTTAGGGTGGTAGTTTCACTCTCTACGACCACTTCAGAATTATCATGGATGTGTAATTTTTTATTCCTCGATGATTTTAAACACATATTCTCACATTTTAAAATGTGTCTTAGAAATTAATAAATAAATAAATATATATATATAAATAAAAAGTTAATTATAATAATTATTAAAATAATAAAATAATAAAAATAAATTTATAAACACGTACATATGTAGATTTTCATAGTAATGATTCTATCCATTAAATTTGTATATATATATCTAAAATTAATATCAATAAAAAATTAATGAATAGTTAAATAATAATATTAATAACAAAAGTCATGTTTGTACAAGAGTTTTTTTTACAATGGAAACAATTATTTAAATAGTTGTTTTTTGCACTTGCCTTTTTGATGTACATGTATACCTAGTAATGAAATATAAGATATATTTTGCAACAAAGAAATCTCAAAGTAAACCAACAATTGTCTTTGTAAACATAACAAATATAGTCATTCAAACTAGTGATATGATAAGATCCAAGGTGGTCAATATTTATGAAAATTTCCACTAATCTAGCTACTATGGCATGTATGAGGACTCATTTCACCACCTAGATGGGGGCTACCAAGGCTTTCTACACGCATTTGTCTCTAGCTTTCGAAGGGGACACATTGTAGTTGCTTGCACTAGAGGCTAAAAATATGTCCATGTTAAAGTGGGTATTTGTCCATGTGAATGTGAAGTTGGATTTCATAATTTCTAAGAGACCAATCAAAAAAATTTACACATGTATATAAGAGGTTTCAGAATCATTTCATATTTGAATCTTCAGGAATTCGCTTCCTTATTAACAAAATGTCAATTTATCAAGAGGCAAGACATTGCCACTTTATGACTCTTGTTAAATCAAATTAATCCAATACCCATCTTTAATATTTTTTTACAAATATTTGTTAATTGTTATATCAAATAGGTTTGGAAAATTTTGGTTCTAATATTTAGAATAGAGAATAAGATACAAATGCATCCCTATCATGACCAAATAATGTTATTTAGTTTCATTTAAAAATAATACGCACTCGTTCAGAAGATTTTGTGGTATATATTTAGATATAAGAAAGTATTGAATGCCCTATCATCAAAGTATAAACAAACTTCAACAAAGTATTCTAAGTAGATTGAAAGCACAGAATGATAAAAAAAAAGAAAGCCCTAACTCCAGTTAATGAGCTCCGAGATGTCAATAAGCATAAACACCTCCTATGTAAGACTTGACGAAGCTGAGGTGGAAAATAAAGAATACAAAAAATCCATACCTCTATGTAAAATGAATAATTTAATGGAACTCATATAGAATCCTCAATGCGACGAAGTTGAAAATGGTCCGAGGTAGGTCCTACTCCTTCCAGGTCCCTTGCATGACATTATAGACAAATTGACATTTAGCAATTTGATTGTCTAAACAGTGAAATGAAACAGTTGGCTTCGTTGTGAACTGTATTTTGATACAGTGAAATGAAACAGTTCGCTTTTCCCTCAAATCATAATGGTTCTCAACGAGTGCCTTGAACTGCTAAAAACAACTAAATGCATCAAATTTATATGTTTCAGAAAATATACCCATGTTTTTCTTGAGTAGTCATCAATAAAAGTAAGAAAAAAATTGTAGCCTCCTATTAATAATGTCTACATTGGGCAACAAATATCAGAGTGCACAATATCAAGTGGTGTGCATGCTCTGTGTGACTTTTTTACCAGAAAAGTCTCCCTATGCTGCTTGCCAAAAATGAAGCCTTCACAAACTCTATCTATTTTTTCGATCAATGGAAATCTTTTCACCATATTCTTTGTGTGCAATAGCTTCAGCCCACCAAAATTCAGATATCCAAATCTGAAATGCCACAGCCAGGAATCATCCTGAACTTTTGTTTGAACCGATGCTTGAATTTCAGCGCTGTCATTTACTTTCTTGTTGCTATGCATGTATTTTTCTTTTCTTTCTACCTTTAATGTAGCTCTTGTATTTTTCTTTCCTTTCATGTCTAGAACTATCCTTAATGGAAACAAGTGATTGCTTTTGATTGGAACTTTTTCTATCAGCCGGTTGCTTGGATGTATGTCTTTAATAACACAGTGATTGTCTTCCATGTAGACTCTATAACATTTTTGTGTCAGTTGTCCAATGCTCAAAAAATTATGTTTCAGACCTTCGACATGATAAACATTAGGCATAAACTTTCACTCCCCTTGCTTGGTTAGAATACCAATAGTACCTTTTCCCAAAACAGTTACTTGGACATCATTTCCAAGCGTGACATCAGTTTGAACTGGTTTATCTAGACTAGAAAACAAATTTAAATTACATTCATATAATTGTTGTAACCTTAATCTAAATACTATATGTCGCATGGAATTTCTTGGACGGTATTGCATTCAATTAGGGATATGCATGCCATCAACATTGTGCTCGACAAAGTGCTAGTGTTAGTCATCTCATTTGGGATTTTCCTTTCTTGGTCATACTGCTTCTTCTTGCATTCATATGGATAATGACCAAATTTCTTTCAATAATGACATTGAATTTTTTATTTATCAAACCTGTGACCACTTAGCTAACTTGGGTTCTGATTTTGTTTTCTACCAGGGACATTCGCAACACTGTTGTTGTGTCCTCCTCTTGAGAAGTTTCTTCCTCTGCCTCTAGAATTGTTTCTGCCCCGTCCTCTTACATGACTTATGGATGACTATGCTACGAATGCACCTTCGAATGATGCATTTGATCTATTTATTATGTGTTCATGATTGATGAGTGAAGCTTGCAACTCATCAATGGTAAACACCAACATGTCTTTGTTTTCTTCCAAGGTCACAACCACGGATTCAAATCTTTGGGGAAGACTTATGAGAAATTTTTCAACAACACTTCTGTATTTTATATTTCTCCTTGATATTTCAGTTGATTTATCAAGTCAAAAACTTTGTAGAATGAGTCTGCTGACTTTGTTTCTTTTATTGATAGAGATTCAAAATCTCTTCTCAGAATTTGCAACCTAGAAGATTTTACCGTGTCCAAGCCTTTATATGCGGTTTCCAATGTATCCCATTCCTACTTAGTATTGTGTGTTTCCTCTACTCTTGGGAGTATGTTTTCATGCATGTCTTGGTGTATGTAGAATAAATCCTTTCTGTATTTCTTCCTTTGTTCCCTCATAGGAATCCTTCTCAACTTGCATGAGATTATTATATGCCGCTTGATCTGTTGGTTCTATATAACCATTCTAGACTATCTACCATACATATTGACCTATGAACAAATCCTTCATTATTAGAGACCAATATTCATAATTTTTTCTCAAGAAGATTGGATTTTGCAAACTCAACATGTGTGCACTAGAAGTGGAAGCCATATTTAATTTTTTATTTTTCCTTAAAAAAATACTTTTTCCCTTTTTAAGACAATGTTTCTTTCCTAAACCTACATCAATGCCGCGAGGGTAGAATTGAGTTATCGTGCAGTCTTAAACTTTATTTTATTTTTCTATTGGAGCTGCAATCAAGAGCCTTTGAGAACACCACCTTTTACTTTGATCAAAAACTTCGACGAAATTACTACGACAAAGACTGCAACAGACAAGATGCGACAAACTTATGTGTGACAGACCTTACAAACTTTTCACTCGACACACTTTTACCTCGAAAAGATCACTTTACTTCAATCGGATTGTACTGCGATGCACACACACACACTTTTGGTTGTATCAAGCACTCTACGGGTAAAACTGGAACTTTTACAAGGTGAAATAAATATGGGTTATTTGTGTATTTCACTAAATAGTAAATGTAAATAATATTTACTCAAGTAAATATGGAGAATATGTGCGGCATAAATAAAAACATTCATTCAGCCATAAACTATGAACTTATATATTTTCTGCTACATACCAAAGAACTATTTCAGCAAATGCAAACTTGGAAATTTACAAGGATGTTTCACCTTTTACAGTGCTTCCCCTCTCAACACATTCACAAAACACAAAATATTGAGCTTCAAACTCTTTAGAATGTTTTTAGTTCTTCTTCTCCCCACACTTACACACTTCTATTTTTCTTCTTCTATGTCTCTATCTATTTAAAATATTCTTCTTCTTCATATAGACACACTAAAATTACTTCTCTGTGAAGCTACCCACTTAACATTAAAGCCTGTAGTAACTATCTACTTAGAAACTTATCTTCAAAAATTTAATTCGATTGCTTTATATATGAAAGATGTGAACTCTTCATTTTGTCAGACTCTCTCACTGAAATTGACCTGCTACAGACTTTGACAGAGTCAGCAAATATTCTATGTGGATCAATGAGTAATTAATATTTCCATAACTTAGTTTGGTGGTAAATAATATTAAAATCGAAATACTAATTTAAAAATTTAAACCATTAATATTAAACTAAAATTACATATTAAAAGTTTTGTTTGGATATATGACTTGTCCACAATGTTTTACAAGTAATCAACATCTAGATAGTTTATCAAACTTCTATTTTTCAAGAATATGGAAATCTAGTAAATATTTCCACATTCTTAATTTGATGGATAAAAGTTCAATTTTTGAACATTATTGAAATCTAATACATAATACCACAATCTTAATTTTGTTGATCAAAGTTGAAGTACCTAGTCACTAATGAAAATTATGAGAAGCACAGATCATGCCATGGAAATTGATGCCAATTCAAGTATAACTTCTCATAACTTCTCATATTGAGTATCTACTCTCTAAAGACTATAACATACTACTTATAAACCTATATAAGATCAGAGTAAATTATTGTACCGGGCCTCCATGTTACGAGTGACAAGTTAGATAAGTAGCTTTCTCATTTATGCGTTGAACTCTTCCATTGCTTTAGTGGGAAAGAAAGTGAGAACTCTCATGCCATACTTATTTTTGTCATCTGTATTTGCATTAGGAGGTGGAAGGAACTCAAATATTTTAACAGATGGAATGCTTACTACAGTGACATTCATTGCCTCTCCCTAATCAAAATACACTTGTGAGTATGCCATGCAGCTCAGGTTTGACAAATACACTTCTGATGTAGTAGGGAGGCCACCTTTTTTTTCAGGACAATGGAGTTCAAGAAAATTAGTGGCATGGCTAAGATATTTATCTTTCAGACTCACTTTTGCTTCAATAACAATGCTTACCAAATCCCAACGGAAAGACTCACTAATAACTTTAGCAGAGACCGCAACGCACGCACTGAAGAAACCATTACAGTAGAACCCTTTTGGAAGTGGTGCTCTTTACACCTTTCTCACATTTACAACAAAAAATAAGGCATACTTCTTCATCGAAAGGAATTTTGAGAGCCTTCACCCTTGATTTCCACACAAATGCATCCAAGGATTCAAACATTGAACAATATTAATACTAAGCATCATCTTTTTTATCTACCCACAAAGACATTCTTCTTAAGTTTATTCAAACATTGAGTAGTCAGGAGAAATGATCAGTGGATTAGGCCTAAAGTTGCATCGATTAGGTTTCTTATGCCTCGGATTATGCTAACTAGCAACAACCATATTAATAAGATTATTATGCTTGGAATAGGCCTAGAGAAATATATCACGACTGGAGTTAATTTAATAGTTGTATCATGGTTGGAGTTAACCTAATAGTTAATCTAATAGTTATCCAATATAACTGCCATTAGAATTAAAGTTAAGCTAATAGTTGTAGAATAATCTAATAATTGTATCTAATAGTTAATTTAAAAGTTAATATATCAACCATTGCATTTCAATTAAAATTTCGTAATTGGGGTTGAAGTTAAGTTAAAGTTGTATCATCATTGGGATTAACCTAATAGTTATAAAAAAAATTCCTAAAGAATGTGTCAATTACTTGTATCCAATAGTTAATCTAACATAACAACCACTTAAGTTGTGGTTGTTAAGCTCATAGTTGTATCATCATTGGATTTAAGCTAATAGTTGTATTTAATAGTTAATTTAAAGGTTAATATAAATCGATTGTAGTTAATAAAAGAGCTTCAAGTTATCCCCACTTCTACTTCCAAATGGAGTTGGACTAAGCCTTATGCACATTAACTGGACTCCCAATTGGTAGGTGGAGTTCGAGTGTCACATGATTTGCACATTACCATGCCACTAAGTGTAGTTATCACATGAGTTAAGAGGAATTTATTAGGATTTCATAGGATTTTATTAGGAATTCTACTATCACACGAACTTCACGTTACTTCAACTCCCAATTGTAAAATGCACTACACATTATCATGCCATTAAGTTCAGTTATCACATGAGCTATTTTTATTTATTTATAATTGTTTTTAAGGAGTTTGAACGATTAATAGTTAATTTAAAAGTTAATATAAATCTATTGTAGTTAATAAAAGAGCTCCAAGTTATACTGACTTCTAGCTTCCAAATGGAGTTAGACTAAGCCTTATGCACATTAACTAAACTCCCAATTGGTAGGTGGAGTTCAAGTGTCGCATGAGTTGCACATTACCATTCCACTAAGTGCGGTTATCACATGAGTTCAGAGGATTTTATTAGGAGTTGAGAGGATTTTATTAGGAGTTATACTATCACACGAAATGCACATTACTTCAACTCTGAGCTATAAAATGTAGTTTGAGTTCAACTATCACATGGACTACACATTACCATGCCATTAAGTTTAGTTTTCACATGAGCTATTTTTTTATTTTTTTCCAACTACCACAAATTGCAGTTATCACATGAGCTATTTTTTATTCTTTTATAATTGTTTATTAGGAGTTCAAATGATTAAATAGTTAATTTTAAAGTTAATATAAATTTATTGTAGTTAATAAAAGAGCTATGAGTTATCCTGACATCTAGCTTCCAAATGGAGTTCGACAAAGCCTTATGCACATTAGCTAGACTCCCAATTGGTAGGTGGAGTTTGAGTGTCACATGAGTTGCACAATACCATGCTACTAAGTGTAGTTATCACATGATTTTAGAGGAATTTATTAGGAGTTTGAAGTATTTTATTAGGAGTTCGACTCTTATGTGACTGGACATTAGCTAGACTCCTAGATGCCAAATGCACTTGGACTAAGCTGTAAGTAATTACAGTTGAAGTTAAGCTAATAGTTGTAGAATCATTGGAGTTAAGATAATAGTTGTATCTAATAGTTAAGCTAATATAAATCTATTGTAGTTAATAAAAGAGCTATGAGTTGGCGTGACTTCTAGCTTCCAAATGGAATTCGACTAAGCTTTATGCACATTAACTGGACTCCCAATTGGTAGGTGGAGTCCGAGTGTCACATGAATTGCACAATACCATGCCACTAAGTGCAGTTATCACACGAGTTCAGAGGAATTTATTAAGAGTTTGAACTATTTATTTGGAGTTCGACTCTTACATGACTACACATTAGCTAGACTCCTAGATGCCAAATGTACTTGGACTAAGCCATAAGTAATTAGAGTTGAAGTTAAGCTAATAGTTGCAAATAATAGTTAAGCTAATATTTATCCAATATAACTTTGATTAGAGTTGAATTTAAGATAATAGTTCTAGAATCATTGGAGTTAAGCTAATAGTTGTATCTAATAATCGATGAATTTAAGCTAGTAGTTGTATTTAATAATCAAATAGTTGAAGATTAATTTTAACTTTTACAACTATCACTAACTCTACTTATGACATGTTAATTAAATTATTTTTTATTTTTTTGAAATTATTAATTATTAATTTTGGTCTACAGTCATAGAATCAATCTCGACAGTACACTTGTCTCATTCTTGTTTAATCTTGGACGACGCCCATAGAATCAATCTAGACAGTACACTTGTTTCATTCTTGTCGGTAGATGAAAAAGCATAGATGGTAGTCCACTCGAAAATTCTAACATATATACGCCTATCGGCGTAACAAGTTATTTGTGCTCAAACTTGACTGTAGGTGGACTTTGTGGATTAAAATTTTCTCTTTTCCATGTCGACATTACACATAAGAGCGACATTCCTCTTGCAAGATCAACAATTGGGTAGAGAAATTGTGAAAATCCTAGCCCATCAATCATGTAGTGTAAGAGGCTAAGTCCGAGACCAAACCCTCCAGAAAGAAAATTAGTCACCTTCAGACCAAGGACAACGATGAATGTTCACAAGAATTCCCTTTTCTCCTAAATCCTTAACTCTTTGCATAGATTTTTGTTAAATTAGTTTGGAAAAGTTATAGTGTACTTCTCCCGGATCGTATGTCGAAAGAGAGGCCGCGGGTTTCAAACCTGTAACCTCCAAGGATATAACACATGTTCTTAACCATTAAGCCCATTCAGGTGTTCATGAGAGATCATATATAATTATACAATGAATTTCATCAATACCAAAGGTTTAACTTCCCTTACAAGCCACACGAGACCCAGAGAAATAAAAGAATTGTGGTATGATTTGTATAGTTTCCCATCAAATGAGTTACTTGTTGAGGCAAGGCTCAAGGGCTCATTAATATCCATGTCGGTGTATTGGATGCATGTGTATATATACTTTAGTGTATTTATGTGGGAATTCTTAAACACCAACCATTTTAATTACTTAGTTCTCGAGAGTTTGTCATGCAATGTAGTGGGGAAGATTGTATTTAAATTAGCTGACATTTTCTAGTTGTTTTGTAGTGGACAACACAAAAAGACATCCTTTAGCAACAAATGACAATTTAAATAAATATGCTTCAAAAATTGTTCTTAACATAAAAACCAAATGACAATGTTAAAACTATAGTCCAACCAAAAATTAATCACCCAACTACTTACCTAATACTCAACTGCTCATCTAATACCCTTGATTAAAAAACTATAGAGAAAACATAAACATAATAATAAAAATATTCATTTAAAAATAAAACATTCCTTTTAATAAAATTTATGTTAAACATTATTTTATAATAATTTTTAAAACATTTTAAAAAATATAAACATAATAATATAAATATTTTTTTCTTAAAAAAACCATTCCTTTTAATAAATTTATGTTAAAAATTATTTATACTAATTTTAATTCCTTCCTTAAAAACCATTTCTTTTAAAAATTTTTATGTTAATCGTTATTTATACTATTTTTTAAAACATTTATGCAGGAACTTTAGATTCTTACCTTACCTTTATCTCATTTTTACGTATTCTACCTACTGCCCACCTGCTTTACCTTACTACTTTGGACATGCCCCAAACAGCTTCACCAACCATAGAGCTTTCGCTTTCCAAGCATTTACTGGAGTCAAACTTGCTGAAAGATGCTGGTACCTGACCTACGGAGTTGGTAGTATCCACCACTCCGTTCGGGGTTCGTTCGGTCGGGGTGAACAACTCACTTAACTTCTTCCCTTTTTCCCCGGCCCTATTTTTGGTAAATATATATATATACATGAGGTGTTAATCTTGTTTTGTATTTCATTCCATTTAAAAGTATATTGTTTGCAAGTCAAACTGTTTTTTAAAACAATATAACCATTCACACTTTTAAATAGAATGAAAGAAAATACAAAATTAACACTTTAGCAATATGTACATATATTTATCAACAAAATAAAAATATTCATTCCTTAAAAAAAACCATTCCTTTTGATAAAATTTATGTTAAACATTATTTATACTAATTTTTTTAAAACATTTTAAAAAACATAAGAATAATAATATAAATATTTATTCCTTAAAAAAACCATTATTTTCAATAAAATTTATGTTAAACATTATTTATAATAATTTTAATTTATTTCTTAAAAAGCAATTTCTTTTAATAAAATATATGTTAAACATTATTTATACTATTATTTTTAAAGCATTTTAAATTTTATATATATATATAAGGTGTTAATCTTGTTTTTCATTTCATTCTTTATATTGTTTACGAGTCGAACTGTTTTTTAAAACAATATAACCATTCACACTTTTAAATAGAATGAAAGAAAATACAAAATTAACACTTCAGCAATATGTACATATATTTATCAACAAACATTATCAAATATGTTTTTATATTTATAGTAAGAATGAAAGGAAAAACAAGATCAAACATCAACCATATGTAAATATTTTTATTAACAAACATTATCAAATATCTTTATTAATGTAATCGTTTAAACAAACTGTTTCTGTTTCTCTCATTTTCTTCTTCTGTCCTGCTGGATTTGTTGTTTGGTTGCTTGCTTTTCAACTCAGAGTTAGAAGGACGAGGAAGACCAGTTGCTTGCTTGCTCTTTACCTGCAGATTAAGAAGAGGGAAGGAAGGCTAGTGAGTGAAGTAGTTAGTCAATTTGTTTACTGGCACGATGGAAGAAGTTGAGCGGTTCTCGTTGACAACTTTGACAGGCATTCAGTTTGGCCTTCATCTTCCATAGAAATGGTAAGTGGACGCACAAAATAGAGAAGAATAATAGGCAATCGGGTCCTTGTTTACAACAATTCTAAGGAAAATAATCTATTTTTAGTGAGTTAAAACTCATTTTAATGCCAATTCAGTTGGAAACCAACTTTGAACTCTAAATGTAAAGAATGTGTATGTATGCTATTCAAGTTATAGTTGGCTTCCGTGTAGGATAAAGAGGATTAACAGGAGACAGGGAACCCTTTTGAGTCTGAGAGAAGATGGATTACAGGGGCGGTAGCAAAGGCGACAGGTTCAAATTTGGTTCAAATTTGGAAAAATGGCACCAAATTTGGCTTCAATTTCGAAATGCTGCTCCTAAATCTTGTTTAGAGATTGCAAACCCAAAAAAGTAAGAAATTCAGTAAATAAATGACGAAACTTAGGGTTTCTGTGCAAAAATATTGATCGGCCATGGCTTCAACCTCGGATGACTTTGACTTGGATTCCTTCCTTGAACAACAACACAATGACGATGATGGGAGCGATCTCTCGGGGCTTAATCATAGCCTTGAAGATATCTTGAACGATTTCGAGGAGGAATTGTCTTCGGACAATTCTGAAGATGATGCAGCAAAACGTTTTCTTTTCAGAAACCCTAGCTTCACACATCAAAAGCAGGAAAAGGATGAAAACAACGTGGACTGGACTGATAAAGCTCTGAAGAAAACGGAAAAAGTCGAAGGGCATTCAAGTTCGTTTCCAATTGCAAACAAATTGAAAATTGGATATGACAAAGGTATTACTTATGACTCTGACGCGTCTAATTCAAACTTAGAGAAAAATGGGAAGCCCTTGCATTCTATAGAAAGTAAAGCTCAGAAAACTGAAGTTCATGCTCGTCTGCTTCAAATTTAGAGGAAAGAGGCAATCCCTTGCATCCAATAGATAATTTAGATCAGAAAAGTGAAATTTCCAACAAAGTTCGTTCGACTGGGGAATTGGCTGAATTGAGGCTTAATTTGAGCACGAAGAAGGATTCTAGAATGACTAAGCATGCTCCAGCTTTATTGATATTATATTACATTCTTTGGTTATCCTGGATAATAACAAACATTAATGGGCATTGATTATATTCTGCTCTGAGTTCTTCTTCTTTCTCCTTTGTTGATTTGCTTTTAAATTGACAAAACTAGGGATCAATGGATGCATAAAATAAAATTATGAAAATAAATGTTTAATGTTAACTAAAGGGATAGGAGTTAGTTCGGGGTTGAACCATCCCTCTTCAAAAACAACAGGAGTTAGGTTGGGGTTGAACCATCCCTCTTCAAAAACAACAGTGTTTAAGTTAAATGGGTTCTCCATAGGAAAACAACACTTTACTGACTACTACTGAGGTTTACTCTGTAAACTAGTTTAAAATGGACCTTGAAACAATACTTTACTGACCAGTGAGGTTTACTTTGTAAATTAGTTTAAAATGGACCCTTGACCTTACCTGTTGGATGCTTGGAGAAGCCCAGCTATAATTTGTACTCTCTAAATTAGTTTAAAATGGGCCTTGAGCTTGCCTGTTGGATGCTTGGGGAAGCCCAACTATAATTTGTTGGAGTAAGAAAAGTCAGGCCTTAGGCCTGAAAGCTCTATTGAAACCCTTGAACCATGGGTGAGCTTGCCATTTGATATAATTTTGCAGACTAGAACTCAGAAATCCCAAAGTAAGCACTTATGCTCTTGTTGTTTTTTCCAAACAAAGTGAGATAAATCCCGGTTAGTAGCCGTATTATGCTAGATTTATAAGTGGAATGTCAGTGCATGAGTGGGGATATAGTTACTTGCTCCATGAGGAAGGACCTGAGCTTGTGTTTCATATGTTGCATGGTGTCTCATATCTGCATGCGGTTTTATATGCCTCGTAGGTGTTAGTTGCTTCGTGCTTCATACCTCTAGGTGTCTCATATCTGCATCATGTCTCATATGCCTCGTAGGTGTTATATATGTTGCTTCATTGAGCCGAGAGGCTCTCTACAGCCCAGTATGGGGTAGATCTTGTAACGTTACGTAACGTTGTAGCGTTACATAACGTTGTAGCTTTAAGTAACGTTACATAATGTTATGTCGGCTATAAAAAAAATTAGAAGTAAAGTTACAAAACCGTAGCCTCTTACTCAAAAACCCTCACCCTAACAAATAATTGTAACAAAGAACTATAGTTTTCTGCCAAAGCAAAGAAGCAACAAAGGATCAGCAAGTAGAAAATGAAGGGTTTTCAGTTATAGGTTGAAATCAACATCTCAGATCATATCAATTTCAAGCCAACAAAAACCCTTAGAACACACTTACTTTAAAACAAGCGGAGCCGAGCCGTGCCTGCTGTGAAAATATTGACAAAGCCTCGATCGATTGGATGAATGCTTTCCGTAATGATAGTTTTCACAATATTCAACGAGTATCCTACGCATATGATTATCCCTGCGTCGCGGAACAATTTCAGTACGAGAGATTTTGCAGACACTAATGCACTTGGACCTCCCTTCGCTGCTGCCTTTTTCAGAATCAACTATTCGAATCAGAATGGTTCTCCATCGTCGTCATCCTCATCTAGAAGTATATAGCGTGTTATCAGAGCATTGAAAATCTGAGCTGTGTTTATTATCATTGCAATAGATTGCCAACGTTTCAATCTGAAGATCGTGAAGCTTTCGTGAAATGAGTGTGTTAGGGTCTGAAAATATTCTTTGTATGAAGGAGTATAAAATAATGCCGAAGGACAGGGTGACTTCAATCAGCAATCGAAATTTTAACGGCGCGAGGAGAGGAGGAGGAATCACCACCACCCTGGACCAGCCGACGCGGGTCAATCAATTTTCAGGGCAGAGGGCAGATCAAACCTTGACATTTGACATCATAGAAGATGATGGGAATTATTCCGTAAATGCGGTGCAATGTATTCCTTAATTATTAACTATTGGTACGCAAATTTTTTAGTCCAAAATAAGATTGGAGTTACTTATAAGAAGTCACTTACTTTTGATTTTTATTATCATAAAAATAATATTATTTATTCAAAATATTAACTTTTTGACATAGTCAAATTTCAAAAACAACAAAACTATTTAATAGCTAATACTTACCACTTGGCCTTTAATAAAACAGTCAAAGTTTTTTATTTAACATATACTATTGAATATTTATTAAATAATATTACCTTTAACATATACTATTGAATATATATTAAATAATATTGCCTTTAACTTATATTATTGGATATATATTAAATAATATTGCCCTTATATAATTGTTTAAGAGACATGCTAAAATATAACTTGTGACTTGTAAAGATCTTTTTTATTTGGTATATATGCTAAATATATAATTGTTTAAAAAACATGCAAATATGCTTTTTTATTTGGATATATGCTAAATAATATTATAATTATATATAATTATTTAAGAAACTTGCAAAGATGCTTTTTATTATCCTACGCATATGATTATCCCTGCGTCGCGGAACAATTTCAATATGAGAGATTTTGCAGACACTAATGCACTTGGACCTCCCTTCGCTGCTGCCTTTTTCAGAATCAACTATTCGAATCAGAATGGTTCTCCATCGTCGTCATTCTCATCTAGAAGTATATAGCGTGTTATCAGAGCATTGAAAACCTGAGCTGTGTTTATTATCATTGCAATAGATTGCAAACGTTTCAATCTGAAGATAGTGAAGGTTTCGAGAATTTCTCAACGATATTTTATCAAGAATTATTGCACAAGAGATTAAAGATTGTGAAGGATTTAAGAGTTTCTCAACCTAATTCTTTTATGTTATTTCTTAATAGAATTATTCGTCACTATACATGTAATAGTGTGATGAGTTTATTGCGTGTTATATATATCTATATGTATATATAAATTAGTGTAGAATAGTATATTAAAAATATATCCACAAAGTTTGGTATAGTTTTGAAAAGAGAATTTAGTTCTTTTTTAAGAAATAATGATCACTATATCTTTACGACACATCACTCTCTAACCAATATGATTATTTCTTAGTTCCTAAACAATTTCAGCAAAAAAGATTTTGCATACACTAATGCACTTGGAGCTCCGCTGGCTGCTGCTGCTTTTTTCACATTCAACTATGAGAATGGTTATCTCCATCAATCATCTAATATCCCATTGGTTATCAAGAATTACATGCAAGTAACGGTATGGTGAGTGCGGTTGAAATATCTGTGAATTAGTTACACGTTTGATGACAACAGCCAGAAAATAATATAATTTTCAGAGCAATGAAAATCTGAGACGAGTTTGTTATCATTTTGAAATCGATTTGATTGAAGATTGTGAAGGTTTCAAAAGTTTCTAAACGTAATTTTATCTGTTATTTCTTAATACAATTATTCCACTCTTACATGTACACTGTCATGTGTTTATCACTATATATATATATAAGGTATATTTAAAAATTGGAACATTATATAACATTATAAAAAATATATACTTGAGTTTGTTATCATTTTGAAATCGATTGTAAACGTTTTGATTGAAGATTGTGAAGGTTTCAAAAGTTTCTCAACGAACCCAATCTATTTAGTAAGCAATGACCAGCTATAATTCATTTACATCCAAATCCTAAAATAATTGTTAATTCAGGCTTGGAGTCAGCGAGGTCTGCATGTATATCGGTCTGTCTAAGACTCTGATTGAGCTTCAACGTAGTAGCTATTGAATAATCCTTCGGGATTACTTGTAAATAATATTTCAGTTATTAGTTAGTCAAATCTAGTTAATAATCTCGTTATCTAACTGTAGATAACGGTTTTGATCTCCTTTATATGTAACACTCATTCACGTAATAAATTATTGATTTGCTGAGGTTCTTCACGGCCTGTGTCAGTGGTATCAGAGCAAAGGCAGCAAAGCATTGGTGAGAAAGACTTGGTGAAAAAGAAGGAGCCCGTGAAGGAGGAGCCAGTAAAGGAGCTATCACCAAGAAATGAAGAAAAGAGAGCTGCTTAGTAAAGATTGTGGAAGAAAGACAAAGACTGCACATTAAGAGGAGACTGCACGTAAATTGTTTCGGTAATTCTTTTGAAGAATTATTTTCTTTTTTTAAAT